>CAUYRH010041249.1:0-51627 GCA_963574655.1 Perodicticus potto | reverse complement strand
GGCCCAGCCCCCAGGACCGCCACTTCTAATCCTTGCTCCTGTCCGCTTCTGCAGCCACTCGGAGGTGGCGCAGTCCTGAGAAGCAGTACACTGACTTTTTCCCCTTTTATTTTATAACAAAAGCAATGCAAGCTCAACATATAAAGTCAGGAAAGGGGCGGCGCCTGTGGCTCAAAGGAGTAGGGTGCCAGCCCCATATACCGGAGTTGGCGGGTTCAAACCCAGCCCCAGCTGAAGACTGCAAAAAAAAAAATAATAATAATAATAATAAAAATAAAAAATTAGGAAAGGAAGATAAGCCAAAGGCAGAAATGAAATCATCCATACTCCCACCGCTGTAACTTCTGTAAAAAACGTAGCTGGGTTCCACAGAAGGAGATTTTCATAAAAGTTGAGTTGATGTATTGTCAATAACCTTTCCTCGTGACAGTGTAATGCATCGTGGTCAAAATCATACCTTGTATATATTATCTTTACTGTCATCTTAATGGCAAAATGTGATTCCATTATATGAAAATACCAAAGCTTATTTAAGGAATGACCTACCATATTAGTCTGTAAACATTTGGAATCACAAACATATTTGAGGAAAAAATAGTTTAAACAAGCTCATACAAATACGAATACATATTTAATTTTTTCTGACTCTAGTAATTCTTCCATATGATTGGAAAAGACAAATGGTTCCCTAGAGAGGATGCCACTCGCAATTATTTTGGCGGTTTCTTTTATTTACTTTTAAACATCAAAACTGCTGCTTTGACGGATCCTGGATGTGGAAGATGAAAATCTTCATGTCCTCAGCAACCCCCCAAATACACAGGCAGAACCACAACCTTGCTCCCATGGCCCCTCACTGCCCCAAGCCCAACACTGTAACAGCCTACTTTCTGTTATTCCCACATTAGATATTGCCTTTGTTATTACTCTGTAGATACGTGGGTCACTATGAAAGTTCTGAGACCGATGGTGTTACGGTCCGTCATTTCACTTCCAAGAAACAGAGCTCTCCTTGCCCCTTCTGATTCGCCTGTGCAAGTTTCAGCTTGCGTCGCTTATGGGTGTTGCTGGGAGGGCTTCCTTTGTTCCCATTCCTGTGTATTTTAACCATAATGACCCATAATGAGCCATAACGAAGCCACAATTAACACTCTAATTACTGTGAATTTAAAAAATCATATGACAACCTGGACGAAACTGGAAATCATTCTTCTAAATGCAACATGACAAGAATGGAGAAGCCGATACATGTGCTCCATACCAAGTCGGAACTAATCGATCAACAGTGAAGTGCACGTATGGAAGTAAATCTCGCTGAAAATCAAGCTGGGGGTCCAGGGGAGGAGGAGAGAGGCACATTCACACTTACCTGGTACAGTGCACCCTATCTAGGCGGAAGCCACACTTATAACTTTGACTCAATCTGTACAAAAAAATATGTAAACAAAACCTGTGTGCCCCCTGATATTCTAAAATTTTTAAAAATCACATTGCAACATTTTCACTTAAATCTTCTATAGCCATTCACTGCTTAACTACATAAGGGGATAGCTCTGTTCTGAGAAGGGGGTCAGTGTGAAAACATCATAGGTGTAAACACTTACTCAGCCTACACGGAGCAGCCCATGGCAAGCCTAAGCTACGTGGTCCAGCTGCCGACTGCTCCCAGGCCATGCACCCGTGCAGCAGGTTACTGGATGTGGTACCGTAGCCAAGTAACGCAATGGTAAGTATCTGTGTCTCTACGAAGGTACAGTACAACTATGGTGTTAGGATCTTACAGGTGCAGTCCACCTCCGACCAAGCCACTGCTCTGCACGACTGTGTAACTCCCCCAAATTTATTCCTGGTTCTCTGACAGAACTGAGGGACTCCTCAGTATGTGTGAGTGAGCACATGAAGGGCTCTGTCCACTCTAGTTTTCCCTCTTGGACTCCTCTCCCCTGAGCCTTCCTCACCTGGGCATCCCTGAAGCCTGGGGTGCCAGGGCTCCCAGCAATTTCTCTTCACCCTGGACTCGCCTCTGCCTCTTGCTTGGTCTGTAGCCTGTCTTCTTGAACTGATGTTTTCTTTTTACTTGGTTTGCTCCCTAAATTTTTGGTGGACCCTATCCTTAGTAACTTTCAAAGAAAGGATTCGTAGTAGGTACGATTTTTGAAATATAAGGATAGACATTTTAGATTATAGATTGTTATATTACGTCTCAGAACATTTTAGGCAATGATCTATGAAGTACCAGCCTCAATGGTGGCTACTGAGAAGTACAAATGCCGGCTGTTTCCCACGCACTGTTCTGGGCATGGGAGACTCGGGAGACTGTGTGTGCCCCCCCATACTGCTGGCACTCTTGGGGACAGGAGACCAAGGAGATTTTTTTTTTTTTAAGAATAAAATCACATTATGTTACATAGGGACACATAAAATGAAGATAAATAAGGCCAACCAATGGTGGGTTCAGGAGATGGGAAGTTCTGAGCTTCCAGGGGTAATTCCAAGAGAAGCCTGGACGGACAGGACAGCTGCCTCCTGGTGGGAATGCTCAGACCTCCACAACAGTGGGGTGGTCTTTGTTTTTTCATTGCTTTTTTCTTTTCTTTTCTTTTCTTTTTTAATTTTTTGGTTTTTTTGTAGAGACAGAGTCTCACTTTATCGCCCTCGGTAGAGTGCCGTGGCATCACACAGCGCACAGCAACCTCCAACTCCTGGGCTTAGGCGATTCTCCTGCCTCAGCCTCCCGAGTAGCTGGGACCACAGGCGCCTGCCACAACGCCCGAGTCCCAGCTGTTTTTTTGATGTTGTTGCAGTTCGGCGGGGGCCGCGTTTGAACCCACCACCCTCGGTATATGGGGCCAGTGCCCCACTGACTGAGGCACAGGCACCGCCCTGTTTTTTCATTTCTTGAAGTACTGAGCACCTGATCTGAGAATGGACCCCCAACCTTTCCCTCTGGGACTATTTCTTGCATCATTATTTTGCAGTGATCTATTTCCTGTCGTCTCTGCAATTTCTACTCTCAGGCTGACACTCTCACTTCTCTCTCCCCACTTCAATTTCCTGGTCTTTTTCTGTTCAATTATCTGAGACATTCCCTCAACTTCATCTTTCAACCCTTTGATAATTTTTTAAAATTTTGTAACATTTTTATTTTGAAAATTTCCAAATATTTAAAAAAGTAGAAAAATAAGAATCCAATTACTTAACCTGGCACCTTGATTAACAATTCTGCTATATTTGCTTTATCTCTCCTTTTTTTTTCCATGACATTTCACCCTTAAACTTTTTAATATGCATATCTTAAAAATTAAAACATTTTTCTATGTAGCCATAAAGGCAACAACAGATCTAAAAGTTACTAAGTATTAATAAAATATCTTCTATGATCTAATACCCAATCCCTATTCAAATTTCCTAGATTGTTGTCAAAATAACACTTCTTATGGCTAATTTGTTTAAATTAAGTTCAATATCTAGTAATTTGGAACGTGCCTTCACAGCTGTCTTTTCTGTTAATTAGCTTTAAATTTTCAGGTTTGGGGGGGTGAGACTGGAGTGACAGGGTCAGAGCTTACGGCAACCTCAAACTTCTGGGCTCAAACCATCCTCCTGCCTCAGCCTCCCCAGTGGCTGGGACTACAAGCATGCCACACCATGCCCAACTAATTTTTTTTCTTATAGAGACAAAGTCTCACTGTTATTAGCCAGGCTGGTCTTGAACTCCCAAACCGTTGGGATTACAGGCATGAGCCATCGTGCCTCAGTTCATTGTTTGGCCTACATAGTTCTGGCTTTCAGAATAGACAAACGTTTTAACACAATTATGTTTAATGCTTCTCCCCCATTACCCCACCTCTCATTCTTTGTTAATGTAATTTGGAATTTTAGATCCAGACTCTAATTACATTCTGTTTCTTTTGATGATTTTTTTTAAATTTCCACTTTCAATTTTAGTTTCGGGGGCAGCGCCTGTGGCTCAGCGAGTAGGGTGCCGGCCCCATATACCGAAGGTGGCGGGTTCAAACCTGGCCTCGGCGGAATTGCAAAACAAAAAAGTAGCCCAGCATCATGGTAGGCGCCTGTAGTCCCAGCTACTAGGGAGGCTGAGGCAAGAGAATGGCCTAAGCCCAGGAGTTGGAGGTTGCTGTGAGCTGTGACGCCACTGAACTCTACAGAGGGCGATAAAGAGAGACTCTGTCTCTACAAAAACAAAACAAAACAAAACAAAACAATTTTAGTTTCAGGCTCTGCTGTGAGTTCACCAACGCCAGCTGCTGCCTTTAGGGTTTAAACAACCAAGGAACACCTTCAGGTGACTTTTCTTCTGTGGAGTTTGACGGCCTTGGGACCCCAGGTATATCTTCAGCTGCTCTCAGGACCACTGCGGATTCTCAGTTGCTCAGTGGTTGCCTTGAACAGAGAGTAAAAGCCTCGGAGTCAAAGTCGGAGTCACAACTTTCTCATCAAGAACTGCAGTGAGGCAAGAGAATCGCCTAAGCCCAGGAGCTGGAGGTTGCTGTGAGCTGTGACGCCACGGCACTCCACCGAGAGTGATAAAGTGAGACCCTGTAGCTACAAAAACAAAGAACCGCAGATGCCGGGAGGTCGCCCTCTGGTCCCTCATTAGAGCCCAGAGCTCAAAGGCCTGCCTCTTTCGAGGTACTTTGCCAAGGTTTCCTATGTAGATGCTGATGGAATCAGAGTCTTGAATTCCGCGTTTATCATTTCTTTCCCTCTCCCTTCGAAACTTTCCCCACGCACGTACATTCATCTCTGCCAGTGTTTGGTTTAGCTTGTTTTCGTCCCTCATAGAAAAATCATTGCACTTCTCATGCGTGTCTCAGAGTCCACGTGGAGAGCACGTCGGCTCACGAGCTGTGCGACTCATTCTCCCTGCAGGGGCTGCTCAGGGGAAGCCAGTGCCCCACACGCCTCCCTCGGGCAACAGAGCACCAGAGGTGGGGGCCTCAGGCTGACGGATCGGAAATGCGCCCTGCAACGGCTCTGCAGTGCTATCAGGATCCAGCTGCTGTGGCCAGCTTTGTGCCTGCTTCCTTCCCTCCCTGCCTTGCCCTGCTGGCCTCACCATGCTCCCTGCAATGCAGAGAGCTTCCCATTAGCCCTGGTCTTTCTCAGATAGAGTCTCACTCCGTCTCTCCCTGGATAGAGTGCCCTGGTGTCACAGCTCACAGCAACCTCCAACTCTTGGGCTCAAGAGATACCCTTGCGTCAGCATCCTGGGTAGCTGGGATTACAGGTGCCACCTTGCCAGGCTAGTTTTTCCATTTCAAGTAGAGACATAGTCTTGCTCTTGCTCAGGCTGGTCTTGAACTCTTGAGCTCAGGCGACCCTCCCCACTCTGCCTCCCAGAGTGCTGGGATCACAGGCATGAGCCACCATGCCCGTCCTTCAACCTGGTCTTAGTCTCTGCTTTCAGGATCATCCATACTGAGAGGAGCCATGTTTCAAAGATTCTTCTACTAAGTCGCTGCACGTGGCCATTGGTTAATCACTTACACTGCAGTTCTTTTCATGCGTGTGGGCGTGTGTCATACTTTTGGGGGGCAGGACACAATTATAAGAGGGACTTTACCTAACAAATGCAATCAATGTAACATGGTTCTTTGTACCCTCAATGAATCCCCAACAATAAAAAAAGAAAAATTTCACCTTTTGAAAGAAACCATCCTAATACTACTAATGTTTTTATTTCTTCAAAACAATTTTCATTGCTTACTAAAGCAATAGATACTGAATGGAAAACATCCAAACAAAAAAGAAATAAAGTACAATGTCAGAGTCTCACCCCCATGAAGGCAGTTAAAAGAGTATATTATTTCAGATATTTTATATGCACAGACTAACACTGTATATAATAAACAGGGCTAAATTATAAATACAATGTTCTTATTTTTTCACTTAAGATGTGTTGTGAATTCATCATTTCCTATAAGGATGTGTAAATCTTTTAGAAGCTATATCATATTTTGTTGAACCACTGCATTTATCATAATTTATTTAAATAATTTGCTTTTGGCAGACATTTTGGTTGTTTTTAGGGTTTTTATTATTTGGAACAGTGCTGCAATTTATGTCCTGGTCCACATATTTTTTTTAATGGACTTTTCCTGTGCTTCTATGGACACATTCTTAGAAATGGGCATTGTTAGATCAGAGGATATGAACATTTTAGAATTGGATAGAAATTGCCAAATTTCCTCTAAAGATGTTCTTCTGCTACAAACTCCCTCCAAAAGTAAATGAGAGTGGCTGTTTCTTTACAATGTCCCCAACACTGGGTATTTTGATTTCAACATATTTATCATCCTCATATTTAAAACATGAAATTTTATTGTTTTTGATTTGTATTTCTATATATATCAGCAAGTGCAAACATTTCTCTACATGTATTATCCACCTTTCCTTTGTGTGTTATTTGTGCATGTCCTTTGCCTTGGGTTGATTTTCTTTTTTTCTTATGGATGATATCAATTTATCTGTCTTGTAAGTGACATTTCCCTTGTTATTCATGTTTTGACTTTGATAGTGTTGTATTTTTTCCCTTACTAAAGATTTTACATTTTGACATAAAGTAAGTTGATTTTTACTTTCCAACATATATGTATGTATATGTAATTTTATATGCATATACAGACATATAATTTCTTTTGACATGGTTGGAAAAGACCTTTCTATCCAAAATTACATTATTCCATTGGTTTCCTCTGGTTTTTGCACAGTTTTGGTTTCCACATCTCTATCTTTGATCCATTTGAAGTTTGTTTTAAGGACAATTAACCTCTTTCCCTTTTCCCCTTCACCAGGAAGTCTGATGTCCCAATCTTCACTGATTTTAAAAATAGTATCTTTACAACGTACTAACTGTTCATATATATACTGGTTTATTTCTAGACTTTACTATATTGATATTATTCTCTTACTGTACTAGTATTGTAGAAGATAAAACTTCATAATAACACATTTTAAATATCTGTGTGACAAGCCCTCCTCAACAATCTCTTCTAAAACTTTCATGATATATTTATTTTTTCAAACATGCTTAAGATCTATTTTGTTAAATTCCAATGAAAACCTGTTGAGAGATTGCACTGTAATGTAATCACATTACTCGGATTACATTGAATTATAGATTTATTAAGGAGAGTTGATTATTTATGTAATTATTATACCAACTGTAATTGAGGAATAGCTTTCCATTTATTCAAGTTTTCTTAATTGAATTCTTTTAATTTCTTAATTGGTACCTATAGGTTACTTTCTGGGTATTTAACATTTTTAAAGTATGTCGGGGGGCACTATTGTGATTTTTGACAGGTAATATTTTGTACATAGAAAAGTTATCATTTTGTATATTAATTTTGCAACAGTCCACCATACTAAATTCTCATGGTTTCTAATAAGGATTTTCAGTTAACTATCTTGGGTATCAGAGACATATTAATATAATCAAAGCTAACATAAATATTGATAACTATTCATACTCCTTTCAAATATTTAATTCTAGTAATGCTTTCTCTTTTCTAATTGTATTGAATATTTCAAGAATGATATAAAGTAAAACTTTTCCTAACAACTTTAGATGTTAGTATAGGGCACTGCTCTTTGTCCTCTGGCTCCTGGGCTGGAGGATGATAAAAACCTCCAAATAGTTTTGGGTACTGGAGGGCATAGTGAACCTACCCTACTTGTTGGGTGCTACTTCGGGAGGAGGAAGCTTTTCAGAAGAACCTACCACTGCATGGGGCAATCATATCATGGCAGCACTGGTCTAGGAAAGAGTGTCTAAAATACCACAAAACTTACACACATGAACATAAATCTCCTTAAGCATCTGGAACTGTGAAGATCTGAAAAGTTCATATACACATGGGTGGCTAGGAAGAGAAACTGTTATAACGAATGAGGGGACCCTGTAGCAGAGGCCAAGGTCAGAGACCAGAACCAAAAGGAAAATTTTTCAGTAATAGTTATTACTGTAATGCCAGTGAATTCTGACCTGCCTTTACACTTCTTGGGGTGCAGCCCTACATCTGAGCCTCCTTTTTAGGGCACACTTGACCTCTTTGTTGCGAAGGCTGTAGATGAAAGGGTTCAAGGTCGGTGTGATCACTGCGTAGACCACACTGGCCAGGCGGTCATAGCGGGCAGAGTAGGCAGATGACGACCGGAAATAGACAGAGAGGACGGAGCCAAAGAAAAGCGACACCACCACCAGGTGGGCCCCACAGGTGGAGAAGGCGCGGCGCCGGCCACTGGCCGCCCGCACTTCCAGCACCGCGACTAGGATGCGGGCATAGGAGAGAGACACGAGGACCAACGGGGTCAGCACCACGGCCAGGCCTTCTGAGAAGATGGCAGTCTCCGCAGCGGACGTGTCCGAGGTTGCCAAGCTCAGCAGCACCGTCATGTCGCAAAAGAAGTGGCGCACGAGGGCAGGATGGGGGTAGGACAGCGCGGAGATGAGCAGTGTGTGGAGCAGCGAGTGCAGGTGCGCCACAGCCCAGGACGCCCGCACCAGCGCCGCGCAGCGCCGCGGCGTCACCAGCGCGCAGTAGTGCAGGGGCAGGCACACTGCCACCGCGCGGTCGTAGGCCATGGCGGCCAGCAGGTAGCTCTCGGTGATGCCCAGAGCCACGAAGAAGTACATCTGTGCGAAGCAGGCCTGGAAAGACACGGGCTGGCCCGGGTGGAGCAGGCCGGCCAGCAGCCTGGGCACCGTAACGGTGGTAAAGCAGACGTCCACGAGGCTCAGGTGACCAAGGAAGTAATACATGGGTGAGCGCAGGGCCCTGTCAGACCTCACCACCACCACCATGGTGAGGTTGCCCAGGGCATTGAGCAAGTAGACGCCGAGGAAGACCAAGAACAGCAGCGGGTGGGCGTCTGCTCCGTCCACCAGGCCCAGGAGGACGAACTCTGGGGCCGTGAGGTTGGCCAGAGCCATGGGGCTCCCAGACAAGTGGGAATGCTGAAGAGAGAAGCGAGGCAGCAGGTCTAAGTGCTGGGAACTGCAGGGAGACTTCTTGCATGTGGAGGTTCCATAAATTTTAACATAGGTGCATATAATTTTGAAACATACCATATACGTATATATAAGTGCATACATTTCTGTTTGCTAAAATAGATTAAAACCACATTGCTCATTGAAAACCACATTGCTCATATAATAATCCTAATTTTATGAAGAAACTGAATCTTAGAAGGGTGTTCTATGGTAGTGGGTGAGTCTCAAGTTTTGAATTAAGTCAGACCTGATTTTGAGTCCTGGCTCTACCACTAAGGTGGTATGAGCCTCAGTTTCTTCTTCTTTCATGAGGAAAATACTAGTAGCTACCCCTGGAGTTGGTTGTGAGGATAAAGTGAATAATAGGTTTAAAATACTTAGCATCATGCCTGGCCCATAATAAGCTCTCAAAGTATCTATCTATCTGTCAATAATCAATCTATCATTATTATCATCATTCTATCTTAGGCAATTAGTTACCAGCAGAGTTAGGCTCCAGGCCAGTCTAACTTTCTTCACAAAGCACCTCACTGCACTTGCCATTCACTTATTGATCACGCATTATATGCTAGTTTAGGAATTGACAAGCTTTTCCATAAAGAATCATATAGTAAATGTTTTAGGTTGTGGACCACATGGTCTCTGTTGCAATTACTCCGGTCTGCTATGCAGATCAGAAGCAACTGTCTACAGTAAGTAAATGAATGGCCAGGGCTCTAGTGCAATAAAACTTTATTTACAAAACAGGTGGTGGACTGGATTTGGCCTGTGGCCATAGTTTGCTGACTTCAGTACTGTATGCTGTGGGAGGCAGGGAGATAAATTAGATAAGTTAGCTTCTGCCCTCAGACAGTTTGACCCAGAGCAGCTAATGTGTTTAGTAATTTACTCATTTTATGAACCAACAGGGAATAAATTATTTTTCCTAGAAGATTTTGGGAAGAATTTGAAGAAGTGAGACTTGAACTTAGAGAATAATAGGGAATAAATAGGGGTTCAGCAATTAGACATGATGTTGTATGGGAGGGTCAGGCAGGGAAGACATTTTACACAGGATGAGAGAGTTGTGTGGGGTTGTAGGTAGGGGGGCATGGAGTGAAGGTAAAGCGTCCACATATGACATTGGGACAAGGCTTATCCTTGTTCTGACCTCTGCATAAAATCAGTTGGACAGAAAACTTCTAAATTTCTCAGTTAAGTAAGTGACTCCAGTTATCTCAGAAACAATGCACCCATTTTGTCCCCCATTTAATCTTTTCCTTAAAGTACCACATTCTTTTCTACCATTGCTCCAAGATTTCTAGAAATGTTCTACTACTAACATAGCTCACCTACCGTTTTCCAGGGAAGAGTCAGGCTTTGGCGAGGTCCCAGAGAATGGTTTAAGCTGACTCATAGCAGGGAAACTCCTTGCAGAAAGGAGTTGCAGCTCATTGTCTTGCCCACCAAATTTGTACACAAAATTTTTCCAAAAATATTTGTTGAGTGACGCTTTTGGAAGAGCAAGTAAAAGAGAAATAAAGGGAGGGTGAAGGAGAGAGGATGATGGGCAAACTCCAGTGCCCACACCTGTAATCTTCCCCACACAAGCCCCAGATATAGCCTTTGTTTTCATTTTCTGCTGTTCTGTCATTTTCACCCATCAGCTGTCCCAGGGAAATGATTTTCTATGCTCCTGCCAACCCCACCCTTCGTCCTACGATAAAGTAGTAGTAGGAGAGCCAGAACCTTGGCATCCCTCACATCCATCCTCTTTTTGTGGTTGAGGATTCTCCTCTGCAGAGCTCCTAACCTTTACCCCCCCTACCTCCTCTTGGGAAGCCGTATGATGCAGTGGAAAGAGCACTGGCTTCAGAGTCAGAGACACCTGGGTTTTAGTCCTAATTGGCAGTGTAAAGTAGACCCAACTTCATTTCCTGTTCACTCTCCTCATCTATAAAAAGGAGATAACGATTCCTGTCTTACATGGCTGCTGTCAAGATTAAAGGAAGTAATGTATTTATAAGGATATAGCAGAAAATAGAGGCTGATGGACATTTGTTCCCCTTTCCCCAATTTCCGATGGCTTCTTGAGATAGTCCAGTCCAGTACTGGAGGACTATAGCTATTTACTTATGTTTTTCTTAATCTCAGCTGATACCTGCTTTCCCATAACTTCTACATATGATTCCAGTTTGGGACTCTGGGGGTTATGCTTGCCATGTCAGCTTTCTCTGCATCTTTTCACATAGTGATCGAAGGAACCTATGCAAGGTCTATGAAGTCTTCTTGCTTCAACCCAAACACCTCTGGTGTCTTAGATCTTTTCTTTTAGGACCTTATTTCCAGGTCCTTGTCTATTCCGGTCACTTTTTGCTTGGTCAGTGTTTTCTTAACAAGTTGGACATAGTGCTCTAGCTGGGGTTGGGCTGTATAACTGGTCAGCTGTACAGTTCACGCCTGCTTACGGAGTGCCTACTCTGGGTCTGGTGTTGTGTTGGGCTCTGCGGCTCTAGAGGCAGGTCAGCCATTGCCCTTGGTCTCTAGCCAGGCACAATGTAATAAGCATTATGTTTAACCGCATGAACAAAATAGGTGTGATTGCTCTGCCTTGCTGATTTGGAGAAGATTCCAAAGAAGAGCTGAAGTTTGAGTTGAAATTTGGAAAAATGAGTAAACCCTGACGCTTAGGAGTGGGATGGGCATTTCAGGCAGGGGAAAGAATGTGAAAGCATGGGAAGATTTTTGTAGGTAGGTTAGAGCTAAAATGTGCTTTCTTCCTCCCTAAATCTGTAAGGCAGAATGGATGGATATGGGAAAGGGGGGAAGATAGGACACAAGGAAAGAAGATAGTGGAGAAATGTTGGATTCTTTTACCTGAAGGGTAGTTTGCCAGAACTCAACACTGTCTCTGTCGAGCAACACTTCAAGCTGCTCCCCAGTCTTGAAGGCAAATACATTGTTATCCATCTCAGCCCAGACACTTTAGTGCAGTGGTTCTCAATGTTCCTAATGTCACGATGTATTTTCATTGTTACAAAGGGGTCATGACCCACAGATTGAGAACTGCTGCTTTAGTGGGTTTCCTATGGCCTGGGAAGAAGCCCTAGAGGATGGGAAGAGAGAGAGAGAGAGACACAGAGAGAGAGAGAGAAAAAGAGAGAATGCTGTTAGGGCTCTAGGAATTCCTGAGCCATGCTCTTCTCACTCGGCTTTACTTTCCTGCCAATCTTCTGCAATCATATGAACATCTCTTTGCTTGCTGGATATAGGGCAGGTGGCTCAGTCCTGTACCTGAAGCTTCCCAGCATGGCTCCCAGCTCTAGTCTCCATTCTGAGGCCCACTTCCTCCACATGCTTCCCTTCCTCTTGCCAGCCAGGTTGGCTGTCTCACTTGCACCTTTCTCACAGGCTTTCCTCACACACCCCTCCACACCTGACATGCTCCCCCTACTCTACCCAAGACCCAGCCCCAGCTCCACTTCCTGCAAGACACCCTGTCTTGTTTGTTGACTTCTCTAGCCCATATCAACACCTCTCCCCTCTGTCTCTCGTAACTCTCATTGGGAACTTAGCCCTCATTGGCTTGTATTAAAGTGCCTTTTTCTGATGAGATGTTGTCTTCCCCATTAGATCGTGAGCCTTCCAAGGGTGAGTATTAATTGTCTTTCCTCATCTGACCATGAGGCTGCTGCAGGGCTTTGTCCTAGGGAAGGCTCCACAGAGAAGGATGCGTTTGAACAGGGCCAGCTGGAAGGACAAGGAATTCATTGGACAGACAAAAATGGAAGGGAACTCTAGAAAGAGGGAATTCTAGAAAGGAAGCCTTAAAGGAAACTTTAGGGAAGTTGCTTAACCTCTTTGAGCTTCATTTTCATTTTCTCTAAAAGTAGGATAGCAATATCATCCTCATAATCTACTTGTAAGGATTTAGCAAGGAGCAGGTACTTAATTAACTGAGGTCGGTTACTCCACCTCAGTTCCTAACTGCATTAGGTGATTGGGAGATGTGAGGCTGAATTTGTGTTGGCTCCCTCTGAAATGCTGGACACAGGACTGGGTTACCTGGACACTGAACTACTATTGTTGGCACAGAGATATTTTCTGAGGCTCAGGTATGGTAGGTGTCTCTTTTGAAATGGGCAGGAAGGATTTATTTGAGGTCACAAAATAACACAGGAATGCTTAGGTTTCTAGACAAGAAACTGTATCTCCCAGGAAACTTGGGGCCCTAAACCTTATTCAGAAAGGATCAGCTTTGTAGCCAATATTCAGGTATCTCAAGTCACAGAAGTACACGGGGATACACACGGGAAGTACACAGGGATACACACCTGCACGCAAATCAGTCATATCCTGATACATCCAGACATGTAGACGTGCCAGAGACACACTCACACCCACTGGGACAGGAACATACACAGGGGGCATAAGGACACTCACAGTCACTTATGCACAGACATAGACACGCATACACACCATGTGCACACGCAGCCCCCAACACAGACCCCGGCCCACAAGAAATTCCAGAGACACAGAGACCTCAGCGGACTCCCAGACACATTGGCCCCCAGGCTGGAGTCTGCACACAGACACCCACACCGACTTCCGCCTTCCTTTCACCCTCTCTTGCCCCAGGTCTGTCTGCCTCAACAGGGGGAGAGTGGGCAGTAGTAGTAATAAGGGACCCCATCACTGGTCCCCAGCATTCTCAGTTCTTGGGGTTTCCATCCAGTTCCTTTAATCCAGTCTCTTCCTGGCCAGTCCAGATTTGTCCTTGTCTCTAAATAACTCTCTTCAAGCATCATCTTAACCCAAGATGAGGCCTTTCTATTCCAAGGACCTCCTCCTCTCTTCTACTTTTCTCTGCCAACTACTTACTCATTTCACTCCAATCATTTGTTCAGCAGTCTTAACTGTTGTATCTACTCCTCGCCAGGCAAGTACTTGAGCAGCAGTTAGGGATGGATTCAGACATCAGGACGACCTAGCCAAAGAGCCAGACAACTGGCAAGGATTCACAGATATCACCTAACCCAACACCCATGTTACAGGCAGGGAAAGCAATGCCCAGAGAACTGTGGCCAAAGTACCTCAGACATGTGAGGACAAGGCTGGATTCGAATCCTGGACTCTGACTCCCACCTCTGATTCAATCCACTTCCTTGTGCTGTCTGCAGTGCTCTGGCAGGCACTTCTCACATATCTCTCTCCCTTGACCATCTTGCCTTCCTGCCATGATTATTCTGCTCCCCGCCAGCAAGCCTCCTGCCTGACAACTCACCTGTGAGCATGGAAGGGCTCTGCCTTCCACAGCACATACCCGAGGCTGAACTGCTTCCAGCAGAGGGAGAGTTAGAGTAGGTATCCCCTTGAGGGAAAGATCTGCTTCAACAGCCCAAGGTGGGAAGGTGGGCACAGAGGCATGAAGGCTGGGAGCAGAGGGGGCATCCACTAATGAATTAACCAGCAAACTACATGGTGACCTCTGCAATTGTTGGTCCTGTGAGGACCCTGCAGCCCTCAGCCAGCCTGGCTTCCCCTCTCCAACCTGCTAGAAAGACTGAGTGGGAGGGGGAAATGGAGGCATCTGGGAACCCACATCGAGGTCAATGCCTCTCAGCGTGGTGACCAGCTGTGCTGCCTACCCTGCTCAGAATGATGTGATTACTCCTCTGCCTCCTTTTAAGGAGGATGGCTGGAGAGGGCAGGGCTTGTCAAAGGTCCCATAGCCAGGTGACCTTGGCCTCTTTCCTCAGTTTTCCCTCAAATGAGCTAAAACCATCACCCCTAAAGCTACAACTTCCCTGTGCGATTCCCCTGCTTAGGGAAGAGCTCTTCCTTCTGACACTGCTGTGAGGACAGCAGTGATGGAGTGGGACTTAGAGCCCCGTCTTGCAGTATCCCCAGGTGGGCCCAGGCCCATCTCAGCCCCAGAGGTCTCACTGAACCTGGAAGTCGAGAGAGTGCAGGAGGGGCTGGAGTTACGGCAGATCCCTCCTTTCCCCGCTCCAGAACAGCAGGGTTGGGGATCACAGTTGAGCTTCAAACCCTCTGCAGAGCTGTTCCTGGTGGGCTTCAGGATTGCTGCCTTCTGTCACTCTGTGGCCCAGGTGGGAGATGCTGAGATTTCAGCCCCGTCCAGCCGGTGCTGGAGCAAGATGATTTCTGCTCCTTATTCCAAAGTGTGTTCTGCTCCTTGTTCCAAAGAAGACTGTCCTGTCCTCTTCAGGGATTCAGCAAAGCAGGCCTCCTGTGTCTGGGGTAGTCAACATAATTTCTGAGCTGGGCCCGTTTCTCCTGGGGATGGTCTCTCTTTCTCTCTCTCTCATCTGCCCTTTCTCTATCTGGGTGTACCTTTTAGCACTTGTGGAACTGACAGTCATGTCTCACGGGATGAACTCCTCCAGCCTGACTATTCATTCACTTGAAAACATTCATTTACTCAGCATCTACAGGATGTCCACCCCTATTGATCTCTGAGGAGTGTAAGGAGAAGTCTTAGAATGAGTGAGGTATGCAAGTCATGGCTAGCTTTTGACCCTTGGGTGAGTCACTTCTGCCCTCTGAGTCTCAGTTTCCTTGCTGGTAAATTGAGAGGGGTGAACCGATGGTGTCTGATGATGCTTTCGTGTTTGAGGATATAAAATACTGAGGCCGCACTTTTCGCAGTTAGCTTTCAGTTTGGGGAGAAGAGACGTGGGGACAGATAGTTATAGCCCTGGGCAGTAAGAAGCCTAGGAGCTCAGACTGGTAGGCATGCCCATGGCTTGGGTGTTCAGGGAGCACTTCTGGGAGGAAGGGGGATTTAAACCAAACGGAAGAATGGCAGGATTTGGGCATGCACAAAGTATCTGGAAACCACAGTTTATGCAGAGGGGACTTTGGAATATAAAGGGAAGGAGAAAGTTTCGAGTAGGGAAGGTGTCCATGAGTTCACTTCCCTGAAACTCTGACACCATTCTGCCCTTACTGGCCATGAGACTCCTGAAGAAGTTACTCTTATTTCTGTACCTCAGTGTCTCACCTAGAAAATGGGGACATAGTAGAACTTGCTTCACAGAGGTGCTGTGAAGACCAGATGAGTTGAGGAATGTAAAGCTTTCCTATCTGTGCCAGGCTCACAGCAGCTGTTCCTATGTGCTAGGTGGGTTAGGGTTTGCTCTCTGTTTCACTCTCCTGATCCGCAGGGTTTTTTGTTTTTTTTTTTCTTGCTTTTAAAAAGAATCCATGTGAATCTCTCTTGAGATTTTTCACTCTCTTGAAAAACATACAATGACTATTGGTCAATAGCATCATAAAAAGGCACTGTCATCTTGTTGCTAGGAACTGCTTGAAATAGATTTTGGGATGCTAATTAGTGCCCTAAGAATATCATTGTTATTATAGTATGTGATGATGTGGGGTTCTATTTAACGTGCCCCTATTGTTTAACAATACTAAGTACCATTGCATACTGCACAAGAAACGTGATAAATCATGGAATAACAGCAAGAGGACAAGAAATGGATTCTTCCGAGACTTGCTGGCTGTGCGTGCTAAGGCACACTTTTCTTTCTTTTTTTCAGAAGTGTTTTTCTTGTGGTAAAATACACAGGACATAAAACTCTTCATCTCAACCATTTTATTTATTTGTTTACTTATTTATTTATTTTGAGACAGGGTCTTACTCTATCACCTGTGTAGAGTGCTAAGGTGTCATAACGCACAGGAATGTCAAACTCTTGGGCTCAAGTAATCCTTTTGCCTCGCCTCCTGAGTAGCTGGGACTATAGGCACTTGCCTGACTAGTTTTTTTAATTTTTAGTAGAGATGGGGGTCTCCCTCTTGCTCAGGCTGGTCTTGAACTCCTGAGCTCAAGCAATCCTCCTGCCTTGGCACCCCAGAGTGCTAGGGTTACAGGTGTGAGCCACTCTTCCTGGCCAACCATTTTAAAGTGTGTATTTCAGTGGCATTAAATATTGTTTTTCTTTGTAGATGTGTTTTTTCCTGTAAAGATGGTGTTGCTTTTTCCCTTTCTTATCTTCCAAATTTCTTTATTTGAGTTCTTCTTTTTTTCATTCTAGGAGATGGGCATTCTAGTATATACTTATTATAACAAATGAGATACACAGGGATATATAAAGATTCAAAACATAATCTTTCCCAGACCTCACCACATGTTCCACCTCCGTAAGGTGATCAATGTTGACACCTGGTTTCCTTTCTCCCAACTCATACAAATGTACTTCTCTCTGTCTATCAACAATCTATCATTGTCTATCCATGTGTATACATACATACATACGTGCATGTAAAGTTTTTCAACGTATACTTTTCAGCATAAAAAGAAGGCAATACAGTAAATATGTAGAAATATTGGCAAAGAATTTCATATTTTACCAAAACAAGAGTTTTCATTTGTGTTTCTTCATTCCAGTATCCACATAATGCTAAACCTGTTCTTTTTATTTTTTTCATTGCCAATCACAAGCCTTAAGTTAAAAAATTAACTACATGATGTTCATGCTCATGACTGCAATGTTCCATGCAGCGGACATGCCACAAGTTATTTAATGATTACAGTAATTTGAACAAATTATTAAGGAAGGTACGTCAATTTAGGCCTTTTTTTTTTCCTTAAAGCTTTCCTAAGTCCCCAGAAACAAAGTCCAGTGTCAAAGAAGTGACCATTTCTATAACTCCTGACAAGTGTGGAGAAGGAATCCACCCAGCAAACTTTTTTATTTACTACATTACTATTAGCATTGGTTGAAAATGCCTTCTCCTCACTGTGAAACATTTTTTAATATTATTTTTTCCTTTTTGATTTTCTTCTGTGGAAAACAGAACCACGTCTAGTTCTTTTTGATCATTAAGTACATTTCTCTAAAATCACATGAAGCATAGCTGTGTTTGCCTGGCTTTACCTGCCTAGTCTGAAGACAGTATAGTCAACTCTAAGTCAGGGATATGGCCTTGCTACTAAAAAGGTAATAAGCTATTCAATCAGACACACTAGTGTTTGCTTGCTTTCTTTTTCTTTCTTTCCTTGCTTCCTTCCTCCTTCCTTCCTTCCTTTCTTCCTTCCTTCGTTGCTTCCTTCTTTCTTTCTTTTTTAAATTAAATCATAACTGTATACATTGATGCATTTATAGGGTTCCATGTACTGATTTGATATACAATGTATATCAAAATGCTTACATTGAACTGAATAATATCCATCAGAATTATACTCTTTTCTTAATAGTTTTGAAATGTACCATTGCATCATGCACATTAGGTGAGGTCCCCCCAACTGCACTCTGTCCTCTGGCTTCCTTCCTCCCCTCCCCTCTCTCCTCTTCCTTCTACTTTCTGGACTATAGGTATGTTTTACCATTCATATGAATGTGTAGGTGATTATATTTTGATTTCATAGTAGTATTGAGTACATTGGATATTTTGTTTTCCATTCTTAAGATACTTTACTAAGAAGACTATGTTCCAGCTCCATCCAGGTAAGCATAAAAGATGTGAAGGCTCCATATTTTTTATGGCTGCATAGTATTTCATGGTGTACATATACCACAATTTGTTAATCCATTTATGGGTTGATGGGCACTTGGGCTGTTTACATGTCTTGGCAATTATGAATTGGGCTACAATAAACATTCTGGTGCAAATGTCCTTGTTGTAAAATGATTTTTAATCATCTGGATATATACCTAGTAGAGGAATTGCAGGATCGAATGGTAGGTCTACTTTTAGTTCCTTGAGCATTCTCCAAACTTCTTTCCAAGAAGGTTGTATTAGCTTGCATTCCCTCCAGCATTATAGAAGTGTTCCCTTCTCTTTGCATCCACACCAACATCTGTAGTTTTGGAATTTTGTTATGTGGGCTAGTCTTACTGGAGTTAGATGATATCTCACAGTGTTTTTGATTTGCATTTCTCAGGTGATTAAAGATGATGAGCATTTTTTCATGTGTTTGTAGGCCATGTGCCTGTCCTCATCAGAGAAGTTTCTGTTCAAGTCTCTTGCCCACATAGAAATGGGGTTATTTGTTCTCTTCTTATTGATTAGTCTGAGTTCTCTGTGGATTTTAGTTATCAGAACTTTATTGGAAACATAACCTGCAAAAATCTTCTCCCATTATGAAGGTTGTCTGTTTTCTTTAGTTACTGTGTTCTTGGCTGTGCAAAAGCTTTTTAATTTGATCAGATCCCAGTAATGTATTTTTGGTATTGTTTCAATTGGCCGGGGTGAGGGTGGTCCTCCTCATAAAATATTTTCCCAGACCAGTTTCTTCAAGTGTTTTACCTGCACTCTCTTCTAGTATTTTTATAGTTTCATGTCTTAAGTTTAAATCTTTTATCCAGTGAGAATCAGTTTTTGTTAATGGTGAAAGGTGGGGGTCCAGTTTTAGTCTTTTATAGGTCACCAGCCAGTTCACTCAGCACCATTTGTTAAATAGGAAGTCTTTCCCAAAGTGTCTGGGTTCATGTCTTCATTCTCTATTCTGTTCCATAAATCTACCTCTCTGTTTTTGTCCCAGTACCATGCTATTTTGATCACAATAGATTTATAGTATAGCCTGAAGTCTGGTAACGTGATACCTCCTGATTTGTTCTTATTTCTGAGTAATGTATTTTCTATTCAGGGTTTTTTCTGATTCCATATAAAATGAAGTACTATTTTTTCAAGTTATTTAAAGTATGACAATGGTGCTTTAATAGGGATTGCAATAAATCTGTAGATTACTTTGGGTAGTATGGACATTTTAACAATGTTCATTCTTTCCAGACATGAGCATAGTCTGTTTTTCCATGGGGTCTTTTTTTTTCATCATTTAAAAATGTAAGAGGCTTGGGCAGTACCTGTGGTTCAGTGAGTAGAGCGCTGGCCCCATATACCGAGGGTGGTGGGTTCAATCCTGGCCCCCACCAAACTGCAACAAAAAAATAGCCAGGCATTGTGATGGGCGCCTGTGGTCCCAGCCACTCGGGAGGCTGAGGCAATTCTCTTCTCACCTAAGCACAAGATCTGGAGGTTGCTGTGAGCTGTAACACCACGGCACTCTACCGAGGGCAATAGAGTGAGACTCTGTCTCTAAAAAAAATAATAAATAAAAATGTAAGAGGTTAGGCATGGTGGCTCACACCTATAATTGTACCACTCTGGGAGGCCAAGGTGGGTTTGCTTGAACTCAAGAGTTTGAGACCAGCCTGAGCAAGAGTGAGACCCCATCTCTACTAAAAATAGAAAAACTTAGCTCAGTGTTATGGTGGGGGCCTGTAGTTCTAGCTACTCAGGAGGCTGAGACAGGAGGATCACTTGAGCCTAGGAGTTTGAGGTTACTGTGAGCTGTAATGCCACAACACACTACCTAGGGTGGCAAAGGGGCCTCTCTCTCCAAAAACAAAAAAAAAGAAGTAAAACCCATTCTTAGCTCATAAGCTTTACAAAAACAGATAGCCTGTTGGATTTGCCTACTCATCCTCTATATATGTGGGATATTAGAATAAAAGTCCGTTCATTTGTTTCTTCATTTATGTAAGAAGAGTATCATATTAAGTTCTGGGATTACCAGGGGTAAACAGGAACAAAAAATTTGAATTCCGCTGCCATTCTGCGTACTTGATAGATCATGACACCCTCCCGTTTCTCCTGCCTGCCTCTTAAAATGGTCTTTATTTTTTGTCCATTGCATGCAACAGACATGTTGGCATTATCTCTTTCGGTGTTCTTAGCTGGTGGTATTATCTCAATTTTATAGTCTAGGGAAGTATAGAATTACAGAACCCAAATAATGAACATCTCAGACCCAAATAATGAATGGTAGAGCCTGACTCCAAATACAAGTCTGTCTTAGGGTGAAACCAGCGTTTTTTTCTTCTCTGTTGCCTTTCCCTGTTGTATGAAAATTGATGAAATGTTTGTGATCTTGTCAGAATTTAATCTTTTTTTTTTTTTTTTAAGTTTTTTTTTTTTTGACCGGGGCTGGGTTTGAACCTGCCACCTCTTGTGTATGGGGCCGGCGTCCTACTCCTTGAGCCATAGGCGCCACCCAGAATTTAATCTTTTATTTCACTTCTTGAGTGCTTTTTTTTAATTATTATTTTTTATTAAATCATAATTTTGTACATTGATGCATATATGGGGTTCAGGGTACTGCTTTGATATACAATGTGAAATGCTTACATTGAACTAAGTAACACATTCTTCACAGTTATACTAATTCTTAATAGTTTTGTATTGCATCATGCACATTAGGTGAGGTCCCCTCAAATACCCTCCCTCTTCCCATATCCCCCTTCCCCTCCCCTGTCTCTCCTCTTCCCTTCTGCTTTCTGGACTATAGTTATGTTTTCTCCTTTCATATGAATGTGTAGGTGATTATATATTGATTTCATAGTAGTACTGAGTACTTTGGATACTATTTTTTCCATTTCTTGAGATACTTTATGAAGAATATGTTCCAGCTCCATCCAGGTAAACATAAAAGATGTGAAGTCTCCATCTTTTTTATGGCTGCATAGTATTCTATGGTGTACATATACCACAGTTTGTTAATCCATTCATGGGTTGATGGGTGCTTGGGCTGTTTCCATGTCTTGGCTATTATGAATTAGGCTACAGTGAACATTTTGGTGCAAATGCCTTTGTTGTAAAATAATTTTTTTGTTTGCACTTTCCTTGCATTTTCCGTGACTCTCACTTGTTGAAGATGTTATCTGAGTTTGACAGAAATATTGTGTGATTTTTCTTGATTTCTCCCAATCTTAGAAGCTAAAAATAGACAGCGCTGGTAAGGAAGATAACTGAGGGAAAGATATGCTGATGCATGGGATTAAGGGTAGAGGGAGAAATCCCTGTCTTTTCCTCTTGCAGTGTCCCCAGGGTACTTTCAGAAATAAATGAGTTCCACCTGTAGCTCAGAGGCTAGGGCACCAGCCACATACACTGGAGCTGGCAGGTCCAAATCCAGCCCAGGCCTGCCAAACAACAGTGACAACTACAACTTAAAAATAGCCGGGCATTATAACGGGTGCCTGTAGTCCCAGCTACTTGGGGGCTGAGGCAAGAGAATCGCTTAAGCCCAAGAGTTTGAGGTTGCTGTGAGCTTTGATGGCACAGCACTCTACCCAGAACGACAGCTTGAGACTCTGTCTCAAAAAAAAAAGAAAAGAAATAAATGAGTTCCCCATGGGCCTCTGAGATTAATGATGATTTATTACTGGTCTAAAGTAGCGCTTTAAGACAAGATCGCCCTTGAGTCGTGCCTGAGAAGAGAAATGATAAGTGGATGGCTTTAAGGAAGTGGAGCAACACAGTAACCTCCCCTCCCTGGCACCTCCCTAGAAGCCTCCTGTCCTTTTCCCCCTGTCAGTGGGAAATCCTAGTTATGGCTGTGGGGCGTGTTAGAAAATGCTATAAGTAGTTTGAATAATATAAAATCTGGGCCTGAAACCTTTACATTTAACTACTGATTTCTTTATAACTCTGCACTGTTTTATTACAGTAGGATCTCTATTTAATGTAACACTTAACAGTAAGTAACATGGATTATTATGTCACATTTCTATATCATTAACACCTTCAACTTGAAAATTGCTTGAGTTTATCCTGGATGTCTGTGCAAAATATGATTAGGTATACACGAAGCTAACTTTAACCTCAGTTTGATTTCTCAGGATAATCCTGTTAAGAACTACCAGTGTACCTGCTTTGTACCTCAGGATCCTAAAAGAATGGTGCTCGATTAGTGGTTGTTTCAGTTACCTCCTCTTCACCTTGATAGTGAGAGAGGGATTCCCATCCAAGGGCTATGGGAATGTCTGAACGTATGACACCCACACTGGACAGATGAGGCCCACTGCAGGTTAGTAGTCACATATGTTCACAGCCTACATATATTCATGCCACACCTCGCTGGCCACACGGGACTGTACTCAGGAACAGAGTGGACAACTGGGGGCTGTGGGAAGCAGGCTTTGTGGTATCAAGAGGGTGGGGTGACCCTTGCTTCTTACGGCAGAAGGTGATTGGCTTGTTTCTATCATTCTGTAGGCTAGCAGGGACCTGAAACCCAGTACTCAGGAATGAGCAGGCAGTGTGCCTGGTCCCCCTGATAAGGAGGGTTGTTTGGCTAGGGGACTTCGTCTGTGCCAGCAGAGTGGGGAAGGCAGCTTGTAGTCAGACCATTCAGGGCTCTCCTGATTTTCTCCAGATATCTAGGCAGAACATAATATTGGGCCTTAATTTTCAGCCGTACACTACAGTGGTTTTGTACTGAGTCACAAGAGCCTAGCATGGGCAAAGGGAGTGGTTATATTTTCCAAAAGTCTCACCACTTTTTTATTGGTTATTAGGATTATGATGACAAGACATTAGAGGAAGCAATAGGGTATCTCTGCTTACTCACCAGCCAGTGGTGCCTCCTGGCCTGGCGCCCCTGCTAGATCTCTTACCCTGGTGTTAGAACTCAGTAAAGCCAGCAGGAGGGGCTGCGTCTTGATCCAGTTCCCATATGGATGGGTAATTGTCTCTGCCTTGGCTGTTTGCCAGTCTCGTTTGTAGCGCCCGCTCTCTAATTTGGTAGACTCTCCACCCTCTCATCACATGAAGTGCCCACCCCACACCCTTCTCCCCACCACTTCTGTTCCACAGCATCCACCCTCCAGTCCTCTCCCACTTAGGATGCCCTTGACCTACCTTTGGTTTGCTAGAGTTGACCTCTGTTACGTGGATTACTTACTTCTCTGCTCTATAGCCGAGTGTCTGTGCTTTGCATTTAACATTTGGTATGCACTCAACTTTTAATTGTCTCTTTTTACAAAGTGGTCTCTGCCTTTATCTGTTTAGGAGAGTCTTCAGCAGGAAAATAAAGGGAAGGAATCAATAGAATTTATAGTTTGAGCCTCTAAAATAATAAATGAAACATAGTAAGACTTCAGTAAAATGTTTGTTGATATAAAAGACATCATTTTATGTTTTAAATATTATAAAAACATTTGTAAAAATACATGTATGTGTGTGAATATGGAGTTCTGTCTTGTAGCCATCTCAACCTCAGTATTTATTTCTAGTGGCCTTTATTTGTTCTGGTACTAAGTAGGTATATACAGTATATTACATAATGAGACAGTAAAAGGGAGAAACTATTGGATCATCCTAACTTTATCTAAAAACTACTTATTTTTTAAATAAAAGAAACATTATCTTTGGTACAGTGATGAAACTGTGTTGAGAACCTACTTACTATATTTTATTGGAGGCCGGGTTAAGCTCAACAGAATGTGTGTCTGTTTGTATTAACAAAGATTTCTGTCCACATTTTTTCATCAAACACATTCAAATTCTAAGAAAGCAAAATTGATGGTAATTAAATGTTTGTTATTTATTTTAGGTAGTGCTTGTTTCGGGGGACTTTTTTTTTTTTTGAGACAGTCTCGCTGTATTGCCCTTGGCAGAGTGCTGTGGCTTCCTAGCTCACAGCAACCTCCAATTCTTGGGCTTAAGCGATTATCTTGCCTTCGCCTCCCAAGTAGCTAGGACTACAGGAGCCCGCCACAACACCTGGCTATCAGGGGACATTTCTGTAACTATTTATTCCTTTCTATCTGGAAACAGCTCACGCTTGAGAGCAAAGATTGTCAGACTGTAATCACCCTGGGCTCCTCCTGTGTCATTAAGATATGGCCAGGAGGGTGGCGCCTGTGGCTCAGTGAGTAGGGCACCGGCCCCATATACCGAGGACGGCGGGTTCAAACCCAGCCCTGGCCAAACTGCAACAAAAAAATAAGCTGGGCATTGTGGCTAGTGCCTGCAGTCCCAGCTTACTCAGGAGGCTAACGCAAGAGAATCATCTGAGCCCAGGAACTGGAGGTTGCTATGAGCTGTGTGATGCCACAGCACTCTACCGAGGATGATAAAATGAGACTCTGTCTCTACAAAAAAAAAACATATGGCCAGGAGCCCTGGAGGGCATGCTCATCCTAACCTACAAGCTAGAGAGCTCCTCCACAATCCAGACGGTCAGAGCACTATGGGAAATATACCATGCTATTAAGTACTGTTCCCTGGGACATAGTCAACAAGTGTGGTTACTCTGTGGCCCCTACAGGCTGTTGAACATTCCCTCTACTGACCTCTGTTTTTCTTTTTAAAGCCATTAGCTGGCCAGCAAAAAGATCATCCAGTCCTGTTTGTTATCTAGAGACATAGTCTAATGGTCTTCCAAATAAATTCCCTGCTGGCAATAAGGGAAAGCCACCACCATCTGTATTTATCAACCTAAGAAATAGTTAAAAGACAATTTAAAGACCTAAGCAACTGGCCAGTTGTGGTGGCTCACACCTATAATTCTAGGTCTCTGAAAAGACTTAGCCCAGAGGATTGCTTGAGGCCAGGAATCCGAGAACAGCAGGAGCAAGAAGACCCAGGCTCTACCAAAAAATAGAAAATATTAGCTAGCCAGCAAAGTGGCATGTGCCTGTAGTCCCAGCTACTCAGGACACAGAGGTGGGAGAATTGCTTCAGCCCAGGAGTTAGAGGTTGCAGTGAGCTATGAAGACACCACTGCACACTAGCCACTCTATCTCAAAAAACAAACAGAAAACCAAAGGAAGAACAAAAAATATAAAAGCAATCTTGAACCCTGGAAATACTTAGACATCCAGGCCTAGGGATTGAGGGAATGAGGAAGAGGAAGAACAGAAGAATATCTTTCTTTTTAATTCTCATCACCTTGGGAAGCAAATAAACTATCCCTAAAGAGTTTGTATACATATAAAAATATGTGTATATATGTATAAATACATATATTCTTTGAATCACTTTTTTTTGGCTTCAAATTACCTTTTATAAAATTTTCGCCCAGTTGATCTACCTTAATTTTTAAATAGCTATTTAACGGCAGTATGGTTATACCCCAATTTATTTAACCTTTTTAAATGGCCTTTGATGGAAATTCCCTTTAAAATTGCTTACTTTGAGTTAAACCTTAATGACTTTAGAACCAATTGCACAACTAGGCAACATAGTAAGACCCCAGCTCTACAAAAGAATTTTTTTTTAATTTTTTTTTTTTAAATTAGCCAGGCGTGGCCAGGCGCAGTGGCTCACGCCTGTAATCCTAGCACTTGGGAGGCCCGTGGGGGGATGGATTGCCTGACCTCATGGGTTCAAGACCAGCTTGAGCCAGACCAAGACCTCATCTCTAAAAAATAGCTGGGCGTTGTGGCAGGCGCCTGTAGTCCAGGTACTTGGAGGCTGAGGCAAGAGAATCACTTAAGCCCCAAAGCTTGAGGTTTCTGTGAGCTGTGACGCCACAGCATTCTACACTCTACTGAGGGCTACATAGTAAAACTCTTGTCAAAAAATAAATAAATAGGGCGGCGTCTGTGGCTCATCGAGTAGGGCGCTGGCCCCGTATACCGAAGGTGATGGGTTCAAATCCAGCCTCGGCCGAACTGCAAAACAAAAGAAACCAAAAATGTGGGCATTGTGGGGGGCGCCTGTAGTCCCAGCTACTAGGGAGGCTGATGCAAGAGAATCGCCTATGCCCGGGAGTTGGAGGTTGCTGTGAGCTGTGTGACACCACGGCACTCTACCGAGGGCAATAAAGTGAGACTCTGTCTCTACAAAAAAAAAATAATAATAATAAATAAATAAAATTAGCCAGGTGTGGTGGCACATAACTGTATTCCCATCTACTTGAAAGTCTGAGGGAGGAGGATGGCATTAGCTTAGGAGTTTGAGGCTGTAGTGAGGTTTGATTAGTCTACTACACTCTTGCCCAGGTAGCAGAGCAAGACTATCTGGGAAAAATGGAACAAACTAACAATTAAAAAGGTTCCAAGCATCTTGAGTAGGTTTTTTTTTTTTTTTGCAGTTTTTGGTCGGGACTGGGTTTGAACCCTCTACCTCCGGTATATGGGGCCAGCACCCTACTCCTTAAGCCACAAGCGCCGCCCTATCTGAGTAGATTTTTAAAGGAATTTTGAATTTCTTTCTTTCTTTCTTTCTTTTCTTTTTTTTTTTTTTTTTGAGACAGAGCCTCAAGCTGTCACCCTAGATAGAGTGCAGTAGCATCACAGCTCACAGCAACCTCCAATTCCTGGGCTTAAGCGAGTCTCCTGCCTCTGCATCCCAAGTAGCTGGGACTACAGGCACCTGCCACAATGCCCGGCCATTTTTTGGTTGTAGCCGTTATTGTTGTTTGGCGGGCCCGGGTTGGATTCGAACCCGCCAGCTCAGGTGTACGTGGCTGGCGCCTTAGCCCGTTGAGCTACAGGCGCCAAGCCAAATTTCATTTGTTTTTTAAGCCATTTTCAAGATTGAGCAGCTTCAGGGTACTGATCCTGATTTTGTTTTTAATCATTAGGGTACAATTTGGGGGATCCTAGTAATAACTGCATTCCAAGAAGAAGGAGATGGTAATGGTATTTATAAGGGTAGAGGTTACCCTTGGAAGATGAAAACAGGCCTGGTTTTTAAAAGTCCCTCATTGAAGCCTGGTCACCCAAAGCCAGTTTTAAACAGTTTCTAGTTTATATTTCAAGGAAGTTGGATATTTTTGTGTGGTTTGTTTTTTTTCCCCCCCAAAGCCATAAACCCTAGCTTGCCAGTTTTAAAGGCTTGGGAGTTAAAACTTAAAATTCATGAACCAAAAAAAAAAATAAAACACTAATTGTGTACATTTCATGAGATTCCTCTCTTCTTTTTTTTTTTGAGACAGAGTCTCACTATGTTGCACTCAGTAGAGTGCTATGGCATCACAGCTCACAGCAACCTCAAACTCTTGGGCTCAAGTGATTCTCTTGCCTTAGCCTCCCAAGTAGCTGGGACTACAGGAGCCCGCCACAACGCCTGGCTATTTTGTTGTGTAGTTGTCATTGTTGTTTGGCAGGCCCAACCCATGTTCGAACCTACCACCTTTGGTGTATGTGGCTGGCACCCTAGCCGCTGAGCTATAGGTGCTGAGCCAAGTGATTTTATTTTTATTTTGTGGGTACTGATCAAAGACTTTAACTCAAAAAAGTTAATGCACTACATACATATGTTACGGGATTTTTTTTAAATTAAGGTCAAGATGATAAAACCATTAGCTTAAAGTTTGTCCTAACATTTAGGCAAGTAGCCTCCCAAAAGAACACTAAAAATTAATACATATATATTTCTCTTTGAGGGGAAGGATTTATGCTATTATATTGTAATAAGAACTAAAGCATCTATAGCCTTATGTTTTATTTTTTTTTTTTGTTTTTTAAGTCATAGTAGTTAATAATGGAGAAGACCTATTAGATCAGCGTTTCTCAACCTTTTTTATTTCACAGCACACTTGAACCTATAGTTAAACTTTCATGGCTCACTTACATTATGTTGATCAAAAATAAAAAAAAAAAAAGTTAGAAAGCTGGGCGCGGTTGCTAATGCTCTAATCCCAGGGATTCTGGGAGGCCGAGGCAGGGGAAGCTCTTGAGTTCAGGAGATAAAGAACAGCCTAAGCAAGATCAAGACCCTGTCTCTACTAAAAACAAAAAAACTAGCCAGGTATGGTGGCAGGTGCCTATAGTCCCAGTTACTCCAGAGGCTGAGGCAAGAGGATCACTAGAGCCAGGAGTTTGAGGTTGCTGTGAGCTATGATGCTACGGTACTCTACCCAGGGTGACAGAATGAGGCTCTGTCCGCGCCCCCCCAAAAAAAGTAATATACTTAACTGTGCTTTGAACTTATTTGGAAGATAATTTACTTAATGAATGATCTTTAAAAATTTTTCAAGGCACACCTAAAAGCCTCTCATCATTTGAAAATCATGCACTAGATGATCCAGTTCACCTGCCAGGACAGAGGGGTCACATTTGTTGAACCTGTTATTTGTTCAAGTCAGATAAGTTCGCCTCAGACTCTTATGTTATCTCTTGGAGTTATATTGTCACCCTAGCTCTGTATGTACTTAAAATAATTGTGTAAGATCTTATGTTTGCAAAGTCTAAAAACATGACGTGAGTATTTGACACTTGCTTTATTGGAGGGTGCAAATGGCCACAGATGCCTATTGCCCATGATTCGTACAAGAATAAGACAGATGACTTACTCATTTCAGGCTAGTTCCCAGGAAAACAAACCATCTGAGTGGGGGATGGAGAAAATTCCAGAAGTGCTATGTAATTGAGAAGATGAACCAAAAATGAGAATTAGAAGGGTTTAAAAATTTTTGTTGATTTGATTCATGATATCACCTGACCCTGGAATCTACATTTTTTTTTATTAAATCACACCCGTAGATTGATGCATTTATGGGGTTTAGTGTACTGATTTGATATACAATGTGAATTGTTTACATCAAACTGCTTAACACATCTATCACCTCGCTTACTTATTTGTGGCGGAATCTACAGTTTTATAGGGTAACTCAAGTCAGGAGTTAAAAAGTTTCCTGGTGAAACCTATTTGAAATAATTTTCTGGTGAAAATTGTGAACAATTTTATATAGTTAGCATGTTATAAAATAACTATTAAATAAGTTATTTTAAATCTTTTTGCTAATTTTTCCATGTAATGTACATCCTTAAAGTCCTTAATAGTTTTTTTCCGCTCATTCTGTCATAAATATGAGAGTCACCAAAGGAAACACATAATCACCAAGTCATTAGGAGACAGCATTTGACAAAGAATTACAGCAACATCCTGAGGACGAGCGGGTTCTGTTCAGTTTGAGCCAGGAGTAGAGAGAAGAGGAAGAGAAAGATCACAGAAGTTCAGATTTACATGTTGTGTCTTGGAAATGAGAAAGAAACTTCTGGAGGTGAGGGTATTGGAATGAGCTTTCTTCAAGTTTGGCAGGAATTACGCAGAATAGTCTTTGGTTAAGGGGCTTAGAATAAAATCACAGGCAAGAGAAGAAAACAATAACTAGATTTGTCAACAACAGAGGAGAGTCTGTTTTAAAGCATTCCTCAGTTAACTCTGCCTCTCCTTTCCCTCTCTTTGCCATCTTTGTCCTTCTGCCTTCCCATTGCTAGAATTTTTAATTTAGTGGAGACTTCCCAGGTTTTTTTTATGGTGAACCCAGGCAAACTGTTAATGCCTGGCTCAATGTAATCCCGATTTTACATTTCTAAAAACTCTTAGAGGAAATAGATTGAGTATTTTTCAAAAGACAATTTCTTCTAAAAGAAATCATCCTGTGTGATATCTTACCTGAAAGAGAAATCTGATGTACTTCCAATGGAGTATATACTGTCTATATGTAGAAACCAACATATAGGAAAAAAAGATCAGTCATTTTTAAAAGGTGACGGCATTGAGTAATCAGCACTCCAAATGTATATAAGTCTTGGCATGTGGAATTGAAGGAATGGTTGCCATCAGTAGGAATTTATTTCTGGTTTTACTGGCATCTGTCTTTACTCCAGGATACTAGAAACTAACCAATTTTCTAGGGACCAGGCCCCTTCCAGAAGCAGATCTGACTTAGAAAGGATGGCCTGGGCTGTGGGGGCTGGGGAAGCGGAGCCCAGTCTCTGTTTTGGTTGCTTTTGCCCCTTATTTTCCTTTTACTTCAACTATCAAATTATGCACTAACTAGGCAGGAAGATGTGGAGGAAGCACTATGTCCTGTTCCTTTAACCCTCAAAGCAGGCAGTGTTAGGATGTTATCCTCCTGACAGTGGGAAGGAAATAAAAAAAATAGAAGAGCCTCAAACTACAATGTTGGCACCAATGTGCAATCCGTATTATCAGAAGTCTAAAATTATCTAGGTAAATCCAAAAGCTGCTAACTATTGTGTGGGAAAATAGCTTAATTAACAGTTTTAAGAGGCTCGGTGCCTGTGCCTCAACAGGCTAGGGTGCCAGCCATGTACACCTGAGCTTGCGGGTTTGAATCCAGACTAGGCCTGCCAAACAACAATGACGGCTGCAACCCAAAAATGGCCGGGCGTTGTGGCGGATACCTGTAGTCCCAGCTACTTGGGAGGCAGAGGCAGGAGAGTTGCTTGAGCCCAGGAATTGGAGGTTGCTGTGAGCTGTGATGCCACAGCACTCTATCCAGGGTGACAGCTTGAGGCTCTGTCTCAAAAACAACAACAACAAAAAAAAAGTTTTAAAAGAAATGAACATGTAAATGTGGATCCTAAATGTCATCTTTCCTGATTTTGCTATTAAACCTGTTATCTTTCCTTTAAAATCAGGTTCCCTGTTCCTTGTGTCTGTTTCAGTTTATGTCACTCTCACTCTGCTGGTGACCTTGACTTGGAACCTCGTTACTTGAGTTTTTCCTTCCCATCTCTTTACCCTGTGTCCTGATGATTTTTTTTTAAATCTGTCCCCTTCTCAATTCCTGAGGTAGCCATCCTGGTTCAGGCCACCTGCACTTCTGAAATTTAACCCTGGTTGCCCTCTGCTATCATTTACATTTATTCAGTAAAAAATTCTCGAGGAACTCCTGTGTGTTAGGCTGTATGCTGGGGATTCAGCTGGCAAACACAATTTCCTTGTTCTTAGGAGTTTGCATTTTAATGAGGGAACCAACTGCAGTTGAGTGAGATAACACCGAAGTCTCCTGTTACTTTATGGCCTTATGTTTTCCGTGTAGTTTTAATATTTAAAGCTTCTTTGTTCCCTGTTCTTAAACGTTAACTTTTGCACTTTGATTCCTTTCCTATCCCTAATGTATGTGGCAACAACTAGTTACTATCTTCTTAATTACAGCTTTCCAAATGTTTGACCAAGAAACACCTTTCAGTTCTCTCTTTAGACAAAATAAACCCAATTTCTTCACAGGTGGCACAACCCTATTACTAATTATCCAAATCTGTCAATACTTTTGGAGTCCAAAAACACAGCGGGGTTGATTCAAAAAGACTTTTAGAGCAGAGCTTCTCATACCTATCACTGGGATTTTGATACAAAACAGATGCCAATTCAGGAGTTTGGCAGGGGGCTGAGAGTCTCCATTTCCAAGATTCTAGGAGGTGCTGATGCCACTTGGAAATTGAAGTGTGTGTCCTGCTAACAGCGTTTTGGAAAATTTAAAGAGATAAGGAATTAAGATAAAAACAAGTGAAGGGGATGGGGCGAGTCATCTCACAACTAATCCTAGCACTCTGGGAGACTGAGGAGGGAGGATCCCTGGAAGTTAGGAGTTTGGGAATAGCCTGAGCAAAAGCAAGACCCTGTCTCTACCAAAAATAGAAAATATACGGCGGTGCCTGTGGCTCAGTGGGCAGGGCGCTGGCCCCATATACCCAGGGTGGCGGGTTCAGGCCTGGCCCCGGCCAAACTGCAGCAAAAGAAATAGCCGAGCGTTGTGGCGGGCGCCTGTAGTCCCAGCTACTAGGGAGGCTGAGGCAAGAGAATCGTCTAAGCCTAGGAGTTGGAGGTTGCTGTGAGTGTGTGACACCACAGCACTCTACCGAGGGCAATAAAGTGAGACTCTGTCTGTACAAAAACAAGAAAATAATAAATAAGCCAGGTACAGTGGCTTGTAGTGTACTTGTAGTCCCAGCTACTCAGGAGGCTGAGCAGGAGGATCCTTTCAGCCCAGGAGTTTTAGACTTTATTTATTTTTTTTTCTTTTGAGATAAACACCAACAACCATCCCACCCCCAACAAGAAAAGATATTTTTTCTTCTACCTATATGGGTGGATCCTGCAGTCTGTATATCTTGTTAACTCACCTTACTCTTGCTAATCTAAAACAACAATTAACTACTCAGCTGGGTTGGCCCTTATCTCCATACCCAGAGACAGTGAATCTTGCCATCAGTCTTACTAGAAAGCTTCCACCCTCCACACCCCCATGTCAGCGTCTGGGGAGTGAGTCTCTTCCCTGTCATGGTGAGCTCTGATAAAGTGTGCACCCACCTAATTGAATTGAGGCTACGATATGATTCCCTGAGGCCCCCAGCCACTGAGTAATAGGAAACCCTGTCTTTGGCAGTGGGAAGTGTTCCTTTTGGCATTCTGCCTCCATCCAACTGGTTTTTGTAACAGTTGGGCTCCAGGAATGGCTTCTGAGGCAAGTCTGTATCCTACAGTGTGTAATCAGGAACTGGCAGAAAATTTATCTTCAGCTTTTAAGATTCCCGTCAAAAAACGCTCAACTTGTAGCTTTGGCAGTTGAGTGACCTACCCATGACCTTTGTAAGGAGCTTGCCAGTGTGGAATGCGACTGTCTGTTCTGCTCGAGGGTCCTTCCTGGTGACTTTCTGTGGATCTTTTACTGGTCTCACCTGTACTTTTCTGTTCTGCAGATATTCTTGTAGACCAACCACAGAAAAGCATGCTACAGGCATCTTGTTCCTGAGTCTTTACAAGCAACTCTAGAAAGAGTTATTTCCATCTATCTGGGGACTTTCCTTTGGAATTCCCCCCACAGATTGGATTGCAACAATGGCTTGTACGTTCCGGAGGTCTGTGTCAATACAAACTGGCAAACCTTGCTGAAGTCAGTCCAGGGAGGAGAGTTGGTACAACTTCAGCCCGTGGTGGATTCACCTGGAAGGCTTGCTAAAATGCAAGTCGCTGGGCCCTATACCCTGGAGTCTCTCATTCAGCAGGTCTTGAGCAGAGCCTAAGAATTGGTAACATCCTCTGTTCCTTCCCATGTCTTCTGATTTGGGTACCATAACAATGGTGGGGGCTCATGTTGATAAGAGCATGCGCCTTGTTGCTTGTCATCACCATCATTACCTCCCAGTCCTCATAGATTCATTACTTGGTTTTTGTCGTTTTAAACACCTGAGGAAGCAGCAGATCTTCTAGTATACAGTGCAGCCAGTGCCCTGTGTGGTAAGCCAGCACGCTCCCTCTTGGTTTATTCTAGGCGTACAGACCTGATCTTCCAGAGCAGTGTTTTTCAACCAGTGTGCCCGGAGAGGTTCTTAGGTGTGCCTGGAAAATTTTTAAACATCATTAATTAAATTATTTTCAAAAGAAGTTCAAAGCACATTAAGTTCACTCTTTTTTCTTACTCTTTTTAAAATCAACATAATTTAAGTATGGCACAGAAGTTTCACTGTAGGTTTAAGTGTGACTTGAGATTAAAAAAAGGTTGAAAAACATTGTTCTAGAGAAGGCTATATGGGAACATCTGGGAAACTTGCTTCCCACACACCTTTCTATTGTTACAAATTAAACAAATGAATTTGAGCTTAGGGGCAGCCAAGACAAGTTAAAGGAAAGGAAGTTTGGCAGGTCTGGCTGTTCCCATCCCTCTAAACCCCTTAGCACACCTTGCTCACGTTACAAGGATAAGGTGGTTGGTTCGGGTTTTGTTTTGTTCACACTCCTTGTTCTTCAGGGTGACCAGTGAATACTTTCTCTTACAGCAGTTCTGGAGCATCCCAGGAGGGACAGAATGATCTCGATCTTGGTCTTGGTGACCTTCCCTCTGATGAGGAGGAAGTCATCAACAGTTCTGATGAGGATGATGTCAGCTCTGAGTCCAGCAAGGGAGAGCCTGACCCACTGGAAGACAAACAGGTACATCTGGGTATTTACTTGTTTCTTCTTGGTTTCTACTTTTGTGGTTTTTGGCCTCTCACTGTGCTTGGGGATAGTGCTTATTAGCCTGTTAGGCACAAAAACCCTCATCGGTTTTCTTAAAACTTATAAAACATTTGCCAAATTTAAATTTAATTTCTGCTGTAATGTAATACCTAACGTACTACCATGTTTTCTAAGTCCATATCACTTAGAGATTACATAGTGATTTTTAATTTTTATTTATCTATTTTATTTATTTATTATTTTTCTTTTTTTTTCTAGACAGTCGGACTATGTCACCCTCGGTAGAGTGCTGTGGCATCACAGCTCACAGCAACCTCCAACTCTTGGGCTCTTAAGCGATTCTCTTGCCTCAGCCTCCCAAGTAGCTGTGACTACAGGTACCCGCCACAACACCCGGCCATTTTTTGTTGCAGTTGTTGTTGTTGAGCTGGCCTGGTCCTGGTTCAAACCTGCCAGCCTTGGTGTATGTGGCTGGCACCATAACCACTGTGCTATGGGCACTGGGCGTATTTTTTTTTTTTTTTTTTTGAGATAGCATCTTACTTTGTCACCCGCTGTAGAGTGCTATGGCGTTATAGTTCACAGCAACCTCAAACTCTTGAGCCTAAGCGATTCTCTTGCCTCAGCCTCCCAAGTAGCTGGAACTACAGGTACCCACCACAACGCCTGGCTATTTTTGCAGGCTTTTTAGTTTTATTTTTTTTGGCTGCTGCTGGGTTTGAACCCAAACCTTCAGTATATGGGGCCAGCACCCTACTCCGTGAGCCACAGGCACCGCCCAATGCCTGGCTATTTTTAGAGACGAGGTCTTGCTCTGCCTCAGGCTGGTCTAGAACCTGTAAGCTCAGGCAATCCACCCACCTCGTCCTTCTACGTGCTGGGATTATAGGCATGAGCCACTGCGCCTGGCTTATTTATTTATTTATTTATTGAGACAGAGTCTCACTCTATTGCCCTCAGTAGAGTGCCATGGCATCATTGTAGGTCACAACAACCTCAAACTCTTGGGCTCAAGCAATCCTTAGTCTCATCTTTAATAGACACTAAGTCTACTCATATTGCAGTGAGCCTCCCAGTAGCTGGGAGTATAAGCTCTTGCCACAATGCTCAGCTAATTTTTTTGTTTTTAGGAGAGACAGGGTCTTGCTCTTATTTGAACTGGTCTTGAACTCCTGAGCTCATGTGATCCACCCACCTTGGCCTCTCAGAGTGCTAGGATTACAGATAGGTATGAGCCAGTGCTCCAGGCCTACTTAGTGAGTTTTGAGAAATTATCTTTACTCATGTCCACTGACTTTCTTTTTGATAACAAAAATCCCTGGCTTGGTGCCCATACTCAGTGGTTAGGGTGCTGGCCACGTGCACCAGGTCTGGTGGGTTCGAACCCATCCAGAGCCTGCTAAAGCAACAATGACAACAATAACAAACAGACAAACAAACAGCCAGGCGTTGTGGCGGGCTCCTGTAGACCCAGCTACTTGGGAGGCTAAGGCAAGAGAATCACTTGAGCCCAAGAGTTTGAGGTTGCTGTGAGCTGTGACACCACGGCACTCTACCGAGGGCGACAAAGCAAGACTCTGTCTCCAAAAACAAAAAAAAAAGAAAATCCCTCTTAGGATTGTTCCTTATACTGCTTCCAATTCTTTTTCAACTTTTTGAAAGTAAAGCATTACATGCGTTTCAATCATATTGCAGTGAGTAGTACATCATTGTTTGCTCTGAAATAGTTTGGGCGGGGTGTGTGTTGGGGAGCACAGCAGATGTGAAGATGGTCCATGGGTTGGTAATTGTTCAGGATGTGTCAAGGGCCTTCATTATAATGTTTCACTTAATTTGACATGAATGTCTATTTCATTTTTAATCACCTTTTAATTAACATATTAATAAAGGGAAAATATTAGTACATTGGCAGATACTCATCCACACAAACATACCAAGCCATGAAGACAATCCCTGTTACCTAACTCCTGTGCCATAATTTATCAGCTCATTATTCTTCCTGTTTAACAGACTTTTACTCCCTTTAAATTTATTTTTACCCTTAAATGAAGGACATAAATGCTGTTTTCTGAATTTAAGTCCCACTTCTGCCAGATACAATCTCAGTAAACTTGGGCTAATTGTTTTAACCTTTCTGGGCTAAAAAGTACCATTTTATAGATATGTACATAAAGACCAGTACTTACAAAGTGGTGCAGATGAAATGATTTGATGTATGGAAAGCTGTAGAACATTGTCCAGTACATGTAAGAGCTCAGTGATCATGTATTATTCCTCACTAGCAAGACTGTGCTTCTGTGCTGTAAGGTATGAAATCATAGTTTTGGCAGTAACCACTAGAAATTGTTTAGGCAGGTGAATCTATAAAACTCTTACGACATGTGAGTGACTTCCTCCTTACAGACCCACAGCGTTCCTCCGGTAAGAGAATCACTTGAGCCCAAGAGTTTGAGGTTGCTGTGAGCTGTGACGCGACGGCACTCTACCTGAGCAGCCTCAGGTTTTACTTCAACTCATAAGCAATTCCTCTTGGTTCTGATTGGCATTTGTCTTGCTAAGCTAAACTTGGAAGTTTATTTCCCATGTTACTGCTTTGTGGATGTAAATTCTACAAATATTTATAGAATACCCACTGTGTTCTAGGTACTATTGGTATTTACTAGGGATAAATAATGCTGAAGGTCCAAGCTTCTGTCATGCTTACATCCTAATGGGACAAGAGGAGCCACAAATACGTAAGCATGGAGAACTTGCAGAGAGTTGCAGGCTGTGAAGACAATACATCAGAATGGTGTGCTAGACGCTGAGAAGGCTACTTTGGCCTTCCCACTCCGCCTTTTTTTTTCTTGAGGCAGGGTCTCACTATGTTGCTCAGGCTGGTCTTGAACTCTTGGGCTCAAGGGATCCTTAAGCTCAGCCCCCTGGGTAGCTGGGATCACAGATGCATGCTACTACTCCTGGCTTAAGGAGGCTACTTTGGATAGAAGCCTCTGAGAAAATGATAGTGCCTTTTTGACTGAGGGTTTTTTTAATGCCTTAAATATCTTTTTTCCCTAATTCTTTCTTTCTTTTTTTTTACTGTTTTTTTTTGTTGTTTTAAACCATGTTCCATATCATCCTGAAGTTGACTGAGATTTAAGTGATTGCCAAAGCCTGTGAAGAGTTTGAGGAAGAGCATTCATACGCTCTTCCTCTCTAAGGACCATAATTAAATCAACCATTGCTCTCCCTTTGGTGAGCAACCCAAGTTCTTTGTTTCCCCAAGATAGTCATTTTTATCATTTTGTTTTAGTTGTCTTTTTCCTCGAACCTTTTCTAAGTTCTCCCCATACTTCTTAAAGTGATGATCAACATTGGTTACCACTTCCAACCAGGGGTCTCCCTGACACAAAGGAAGGATTCATCTCTGCCCTTGTGTTACACCTCTTCCCCACACGTCCTGTGATAACACCGCCTGGTTGACTCATTCATTTTGTGGGTAGTGGAGACTCCCAGGGTTCCTTCCTCTATGTTTGTGCCTGCCTATCCTGTCCCTTCCTGTATTTATATTATTGTTTTACGTTCTTAGTTGTGCAACATTGTTGATCAGGGACATTTTACATTTTTTGCTTGATGCCAGTAGTATGGATAATTTCTCTCCTTTAGAATTCTCAGCCCCTTTGATGAACTGACTCTTTGTCTCTTCATCCCTGACAATAACAACAGTAATAGTCTCACTCTTCCTTTCTAGACAGTTGTTAATCCATGGAGCCACAGCCTGGTGAATGCTTTCCTGTTCATTTTTCTTTGACTTAGTTTCTCCATCTTTAAAGAAAGAAGGAAGTAGAGTGGATCCTTGTTCTTATTTCCTAAGATTGGTGTTATGATTAAATGATTATACACTGTATCGAATACTGCCTGACACAAAATGAGTGCTTAATAGATTTTTAGTTATTGTTGTTGGTCTTTATGAAAATAAGCAAGCAAAATCTTTAGCATCTCAAGCTTTGTGTAACTTTTTTTTTTTTTAGCTTTGTGTAACTTTACAATAAATATATTGTTTCAAGTTGCCTTTTCTTTCCTTTTCTCTTTTTTTTTTTTTTTCTTGAGTTAAAGTCTCACTTTGTTGCCTCCAGTAGAGTACCATGGTGTCATAGCTCATAGCAACCTCGACTCTTGGGCTCAAGTATTTCTCTTGCCTAAGCCTCCCCCGAGTATCTGGCACTACAGGTGCCTGCCACAATGCCCGGGTATTTTAGAGATGGGGTCTCACTGTAGCTCAGGCTGGTCTCGAACTCATGAGATCAGGCAATCCACCCACCTGGGCCTCCCAGAGTGCTGCAATTAAATGTGTGAGCCACCGCGCCAGGCCTTCTAGTTTGCCTTTTCTTAATCTTTGTTAAGTAAATGTCAAACTTGTTTCCGTATAAGGTAGTATTGTGCTTTAATGAAAAAAATAATAATTTGGCATTTTTTTTTGAAGGGTGGGGCTGGGGGACAAGTCTGAAAGTTGGCATTCTGAGAGTTGTGTTTCAGTCTCGGCTCTGCCACTTACTAAATACATGACCTTAGTCAGATAATTCTTATAAGTCATTTATTTTATTTACAGCAATCTCATTTCATAATAGATTTTAGGTAAATTTAAGAAACTGTGTAATGGCTCCGTGCCTGTAGCTCAAGCAGCTAAGGCGCTAGCCACATACACCAGAGCTGGCTGGTTCGAATCCAGCCCCGCCCTGCCAAATAACAGCAACTACAAACAAAAAATCATGGAACGTTGTGGTGGATACCTGTAGTCCCAGCTACTTGGGAGGCTGAGGCAAGAAAATTGCTTAAGCCCAGGAGTTGGAGGTTGCTGTGAGCTGTGATGCCACAGCACTACCCAGGGCAACAACTTGAGGCGCTGTCTCAAATAAATACATACATAAATAAATAAAATAATTGTAAAAAGTTAAATAACCCAGGCCTAAGGATCTGAATAGACAAAGGAAGTTGTACAAATGTCCAATAAGCACTTGAAAAGATGTTCAACATCATAAGCCATTAGGGAAATACAAAGCAAAACTTGAATGAGGTGCCACTTCACACCCCTGAGCAAGAAGATAGGCAATAACATGTGTTGGTGAGGATGTGGAGAAACTAGAACCCTTATACTCTGTTGGTGCACCTGCTTTGGAAAACAATCTGGCAGTTTCTTAAAGCTGCAATGTAGTGTTACTATATGACCCAGTAATTCTACTCTTAGGTATCTACCCAAGAGAAAAAAAAACATGGTCACACAAACACTTGTATAGGAATGTTCATAGCAGCTTTATTCATAATGGTTAAGACATAGAAGGAACCCAAATGCTCATCAGCCAATGAGTAAATAAACTAAATATGGTGAAGTGGACTATTATGCAGGCATAAAAAAGAATTAGGAAGTGACTGATACTGGAGTTTCTTTTTTGGATGATAAATGTTCTAAAGTTAGATTTTGGCAATGGTTGTACAACTCTGAATACATTAAGAACCATTGAATTGTTTACTTTTAAAGGGTAGCAATACGTTTTGTGGTGTGTGATTACCTCAATAAAACTGTTAAAGAATAAAAAAAATCATACTGAAGCAAAAACAATAGTGCTAAATGGAAGATTGATACCAAAAAATGCATATCACATAGCCTTATACTTCTACCAAGGATGAGCCAAAAACAATGGCTTTCTAACAACTCAAGGAAGGAAGGTGGTATCAGTATTCAAAAGAAAAGACAAGTCCTTTGGAAGTATAGGAAGAAAAGTTTCTTGGTTTGGTTTGGTTTGGTTTGGTTTTTTGTTTCTTTGTTGTTGCCCTGGGTAGAATCCATAATGTCATAGCTCATAGCAACCTCAAACTTTTAGGCTCAAGTGATTCTCTTTCCTCAGCCTCCCAAGTAGCTAGGACTACAGGCACCTGCCACAATACCCAGCTATTTTTTCTATTTTTAGTAGAGATTGGGGTCTTGGTCTTGCTTGGGCTGGTCTTAAACTCTTGAGCTCAAGCAAACCACCTGCCTCAACCTCCCACAGGCATGAGCCGGCATGCCCAGCCCAGAAGTTTATAATGTTTTTAATACTTAGTTTCTCTTTTTAGAAGTAGGATTATATAGTATTATTCTTTGAGTCTTTTTTTTTAAGAGACAGAGTCTCACTTTCTTGCCCTCAGTAGAGTGCTATGGCGTCACAGCTCACAGCAACCTCCAGCTCTTGGGCTTAGGTGATTCTCTTGCCTCAGCCTCCTGAGTAGCTGGGACTATAGGCTCTCACCACAATGCCCACCTATTTTTTGTTGCAGTTTGGCCAGGGCTGGGTTCAAACTCGCCACCCTTGATATATGGGACTGGTGCCCTACTCACTGAGCCACAGGCTCCGCCCATTCTTTGAGTTGTTTTAAGGCTCAAACAGGACAATAGATACGAAAGCAGTTAGAAAATCAAGAAAGTTTATGCACATTAAACAAGTGTAATTCTGTGATTGTATTTGTGATAGGTTGTATTAGGGCTGTTGTTATAAATTATCACAAACTGGGTGGCTTAAAAACACCAGTTTATTGTCTGGATCCTGGAAATCCAAAACCAAGATGTCAGCATGGCCGTGCTCCCCCTGAGACCTGTAGGAGAACATCTTTCCTTGCCTCTTTCCAGCTTCTTGTGGCTTGCTGGCAATTCTTGGGATTCTTTGGCGTGTAGTTGCAGTGATGCATTCTCTGCCCGGGTATCGCATGGCATCCCTCACTCGTGTCTCTGTATTTGCATCTCTTCCTGTTGGATTGGGAGCCCACCCTACTCAGTAGGACCTCATTTTAACTTACCTGCAAGGACCCTTTTTCTAGATAAGTTGCATTCTAAAGTTCTGGGGGTTAGGACCTTTCGTGGGGGGAAAACAATTCAGTTCATAGCAAGTGCCATGGACGTATAATGGGCATGGCACTGATGCATTTCTCATGAAAGTACCAAATTAAGAAAGAAGGGGCAAGAAAGGATATGCACCCCCATGCCTTTGTCTTTACTGTGAAGGAAAGGCAAACAGGAATTCAAAAAGTTACTCCTGGAAAGATGAAACTGGCACTGTGAAAGGAAAGAAAATTTTCTCCTGTGTATGCTTGTGCTTGTGTGTGTGTTCTGGGTGTGTGTTGTTATACTTCATCATTGAAAATATCCTCTGATCTAGATCTGACATATGTACTGTTTTTGTTTCTCATGAAGAAAGGGAGTTTTTTGTTTTTGTTTTATTATTTTTTTTTTATTAAATCATAGCTGTATACATTAATGCAATCATGGGGTACAGTGTGTTGGTTTCATATACAATCTGAAATATTTTCATCAAACTGGTTAACATAACCTTCATGGCATTTTCTTGGTTATTGTGTAAAGACCAGGGAGTTTTTTTAATACAGACAAGTAACTTGCCTTCGGATTGCCTGAGTCGGGGCTTTTAACCCAAATCCGTCCTTACTAACCATTCTTGGTGTGTGGCCTGGTGTGGTGGCTCAGGCCTGTAGTCCTCGCACTCTGGGCGGCCAAGGTGGGTGAATTGTTTGAGCTCAGGAGTTCGAGACCAGCCTGTGAAAGAGTGAGACCCCCATCTCTACTTAAGATAGAAAACTTGAGGTAAGAGGGTCACTGGAGCCCAAGAGTTTTAGGTTGCTGTGAGATATAACAACATGGCACTCCACCCAAGACGGCAGAGTAAGTCTGTCTCAAAAAAAAAAGAAAAATCTTAGTACAACCACAGAAGCTAAGTATTTTGGGGTAGAGTAGCTAGCCATGCTAACCACTCCTGTCCCTTTTGCCAAGGTTTTACTTTTGTGTATTTTGGTCTTTCAATGCTTAAGAAATGCTTGTGGCTCGGCACCTGTGGCTCAAGCGGCTAAGGCACCAGCCACATACACCTGAGCTGGTAGGTTCAAATCCAGCCTGGATCCGCCAAACAACCATGATGGCTGCAGCCAAAAAATAGCTGGGCATTGTGGCAGGCACCTGTGATCCCAGCTACTTGGGAGGCGGAGGCAGGAGAATCGCTTGACCCAGGAATTGGAGGTTGCTGTGAGCTGTGATGCCACAGCACTCTACCCAGGGCGACCGCTTAAGGCTCTGTCTCAAAAAAAAAAAAAAAAAAAACAAAATGCTTGTTTTAAAAAGTCAGAGGTGTGGCTCGGCACCTGTGGCTCAACGGACTAAGGCACTAGCCACGTACACCTGAGCTGGCGGGTTCGAATCCAGCCCGTGCCCGCCAAACAATAATGATGGTTGCAACCAAAAAATGGCTGGGCGTTGTGGCAGGCACCTGTAGTCCCAGCTACTTGGGAGGTGGAGGCAGGACACTTGCTTGAGCCCAGGAATTGGAGGTAGCTGTGAGCTGTGATGCCACAGCACTCTATCCAGGGTGACAGCTTGAGGCTCTGTCTCAAAAAAAAAAAAAGTCAGATGTATTCATTCTGCTTCTTTGTGGTTTTCTAATATTCATCCTCTTTACCTTCCCTACATACTGACTTCCCTGTTGTTTTTCAAATCTTCTTTGTAAAAATGCCCATATGATATGTGTGTATACTCTCATGAAGAAGAGGATGAAAGCCTAAGAAAGCATTGTTCTTTGGAGACTTACAATGGTGTCACCTCGTCTTTGAAATAATTTAATGATCAGTGTTTCTCAGACCAGATGGGATATTAAGTTCACATTATTTTTCTTTCTGTTTTTTTTTTTTTTTTTTTAATAGAGACAGCGTCTCACTTTATCACCCTTGGTAGAGTGCAGTGGTGTCACAGCTCACAGCAACCTCCAACTCCTTGGGCTTAGGCGATTCTCTTGCCTCAGCCTCCCGAGTAGCTGGGACTTGCAGGCGCCCGCCACATCGCCCGGCTATTTTTCTGTTTTGCAGTTCGGCCGAGGCCGGGTTTGAACCTGTCACCTTCGGTATATGGGGCCGGCGCCCTACTCCATGAGCCACAGGCACTACCCTATTTTTCTTTTTTATTAGAACTCTTGAGTAGGATAGAAGAGGACTTTTAAATAATTTTAATAATCGTACTAAAAAGTAACTGGTAAATTATACTGAGCATTACTTGTCATGAAAAATAAATATGAAAAGAGGAGAACACAGTTAAGAATTTACATAGCTCAACCATTGTCAAGAGATCTGAACAGAAAACTGGATTTCAGATCAAAGGTTCTATTTTGGAATTTGTTTGACTTATTTTATGACCTGGACAAAGTAATTTCATTTATTTGTGATTCATGTTTCAATTTCCACAGCAGTGTGTTTCTGGGAGATGCTGTTATTTAACAGGCAGCCTGCTTTGAAATGCAATGTAATTCATTTATTTATTTATTTATTTTTGAGATAGAGTCTCACTGTGTCATCCTGGGTAGAGTGCCTTGGTGTCACAGCTCACAGCAACCTCAAACTCTTGGGCTTAAGCAATTCTCTTGCCTCAGCCTCCCCAGTAGCTGGGACTATAGGCGCCTGTCACAACTATTTTTTTCTTGTTGTTGTTGTAGTTGTCATTGTTGTTTGGCAGGCCAGGGCCAGATTTGAACCTGCCAGCCTTGGTGTATGTGGCTGGCGTCTTAACTGCTGAGCTACAGGCACTGAGCTGAAATGCAATGTAATTTAAGTAAGGATTTTTATTAACTGAAAACTTGAGATTCCAAATACCCACTGTCTTGAGGCCTTCAGCAGGGTGTGGTTTTTTCCATCATCGTTTGAGTTGGGTCAGAATCAGTCATTGTCCTTACAAGTTGGAGATACTGTAGAGCTTTTAATTTAGTTAATTTAGTTTCTTAGTTATCTTTAACTTCCTTCTTGGAAGACATTATAATCCATTGACTTATTTTTTATTTTATTTTATTTATTTATTTAATTTTTTTCGAGACAGGGTCTCACTATGTCGCCCTCATTTGACTGCCGGGGTGTCACAGCTCACAGCAACCTCAAACTATTGGGCTTAAGTGATTCTCTTGCCTCAGCCTCCCAAGTGGCTGGGACTACAGGCGCCCACCACAACACCTGGCTATTTTTTTGTTATAGTTGTTTAGCTGGCTCGGGCCGGGTTTGAACCCGCTACCTTCGGTGTATGTGACTGGTACCATAACCACTGTGCTTTGGATGCTGAGGCCATTGACTTATTTTTTTATTGTTTATCTATTTATTTATTTTTTTGAGACAGAGCCTCAAGCTGTCACCATGGGTAGAGTACTGTGGCATCACAGCTCACAACAATCTCCAACTCTTGGGCTAAAGCGATTCTCTTGCCTCAGCCTCCCAAGTAGCTAGGACTACAGGTGCCTGCCACAACGCCCGGCTATTTTTTTTGGTTGTAGTTGTCGTTGTTGTTTGGCAGGTCCAGGCTGGCTTCGAACCTGCCAGCTCGGGTGTATGTGGCTGGCGCCTTAGCCATTTGAGCTACAGGCACCAAGCCTGACTTATTTTTTAAATAGATTTTCTAGTTTAGAAGGCAGAATAGACAATAGAAAACATTGACTCCTAGAATTTACCATTGGAAAACAACCTTAATCTTCTGTTTCAACTCCACATCCCACTCTTTTATGTGATGAAAGCTTTTAGTTCCTTTGAGTTTGCTTGTCATGGTATGCAACACATATTCCAAAGCAATGTGCTCTGGTCTTAGATTCTGAGAAGGTGACAGCCATTCTTGTATTCATTTACTTATTCGTGAATATTAATTGCAGAGTGTACCAGGCACTGTACTATGTGCAGAAGTATACAGGGTGAATAAGATCATAAACTAGAAGGAATTCAGATATTTCAGCAAATTAACACAATCCACTGGGTAAAGTCCTATAAATATGTGATGAACAAGAGCAAAATCTTATCCTCTGGTGGTGGCAGGGAAAGAATATCAAGGCAGCCAGCCATTAAAGAGAAAAGCTTTGACTGTCTTTTTTTTTTTTGAAGACCAAGTCTCACTCTGTTGCCCTAGGTAGAGTGTTGTGGCATCATCATAGCTCACAGCAACTTCAAACTCCTGGCTTCTAGCAATCCTCTAGCCTCAGCCTCTGAAGTAGCTGGGACTACAGGCATGCACCAACACACCTGGCTAGTTTCTCTATTTTTAGTAGCAATAGGTCTCATTCTTACTTAGACTGGTCTCCAACTCCTGAGCTCAGGAGATCCACCTGCCTCTACCTTCCAGATCGCTAGAATTACAGGTGTGAGCCACCGTGCCCAGCGAGATTCATGTTAAAGGGTCAGGAGGTAGAAATTTGTGAGGAGAAGGGGAGGCGATGAGGAAGGAAGTAAAGGCAGCAGGAAGGGCCTGTACAGAGGAATGGACACCTAAGGCAGAGAACACGCGAACGCTTGCAGGGCGGTTCCAGTTTGGCTGGAGTAGGGATTGCCCAGAGTGGAGGACGAGGAAAGGGGCTAGTGAAGGTGAATGGACAGACTCATTGTGAAGGACCTTACGTACTTGGCAAAGGAGTGTTCAGTGTTTGTTACCCGTACACGACAGGAAGCTGCTAATGGGCTAGCCTGATTCCATTTGCATTTTAGAAATATTCTGGATAGCAGTGGGGTAAATACTAAATGTGAGCCAAGGAAACCTCTTAGGTTATTATAATGGTGTAGACAAGTGATAAGGAGGCAGTGTTGAAGGAGAGGAAAGCATCCATTAAGTTTTAAAGAAATAGGCTCGGCGCCTGTGGCTCAACGGGCTAAGACGCCAGCCACGTACACCTGAGCTGGCTGGCGGGTTCGAATCCAACCCGGGCCGCCAAACGACAATGACGGCTACAACCAAAAAAAAAAAAAAAAAAAATGGCTGGGCGTCGTGGCGGGCTAGTCCCAGCTACTTGGGAGGCGGAGGCAAGGGACTCGCTTGAGCCCAGGAATTGGAGGCTGCTGTGAGCTGTGATGCCACAGCACTCTGTCGAGGGTGACAGCTTGAGGCTCTGTCTCAAAAAAAAAAAAAAGTTTTAAAGAAATATTCAGACAGACGAATTGATAGGACCTGACTCCTTTGCCGTGCTCAAACGTGGCTGTGAGGATAAGAAAGAGGAGTCCATTTCAGGGCATTGATGAGTTGGTATCTACCATAGCTAGTATGCAAACACTTAAAGAATGATTGAAAGTCATTGATGCTTTATTCCTCGTTGACCCCTTCCTGATGTACAGGCCTCTGCCTGTTTATGATCTTTTTCTCCCTTAAGGTGTTGGCCTGTTTCATAATTGCTCTTATTTGTAAATTTGTTCTGTTCTTCTTATTCCCATATTGATGATTGCAAGCTATTTCATTCTTTCTTTCTTTTCTTTTTTTTTTCCTTTTTTGAGAGAGTCTCACTTTGTCGCCCTCAGTAGAATACCGAGGCATCTTAGCTCACAGCAACTTTAAACTCTTGGGTTCAAGTGATCTTCTTGCCTCAGTTTTTCATTTTTTAAATTTTTTTTATAGAGACAGAGTCTCACTCCATCACCCTCGGTAGAGTGCTGTGGAGTCACACAGCTCACAGCAACCTCCAACTCCTGAGCCTAGGCGATTCTCTTGCCTCAGCCTCCCAAGTAGCTGGGACTACAGGCACCCACCACAAGGCCCAGCTATTTTTCCTTTTTGCAGTTTGGCTGAGGCTGGGTTCAAACCCACCACCTTCAGTATATGGGGCCAGCGCTGTACTCAATGAACCTTAGGCACTGCCCCAGTTTTTCATTTTTAGTAGAGACAGGGTCTCATTCTTGCTCAGGCTGGTCTCAAACTCATGAGCTCCAGTGATCCACCCCCCTCAGCATCCCAGAGTACTAGGATTACAGGCTTGAGCCACTGCACCCAGCTGAGCTATTTCTTCTTTATCTTTAATTCTCTGTTCTAACGCCCACTTTTCTTTTTTTTTTATTGTTGGGGATTCATTGATGGTACAAGGAACCAGGTTACATTGATGGCATTTGTTAGGTAAAGTCCCTCTTATAATCATGTCTTGTCCCCAAATGGTGTGGCACACAGCAAGACCCCACCCCCATCCCTCCTTCCCTCTCTCTGCTCTTCCTTTCCCCACCTCTCCCTCCTTCTTTCTCTCTCTGCTCTCCCCTTCCCACACCTCCACCATGTCATTAATTGTCCTCATCTAATACCTACTTTTTATGCTCCATTTTACACCTCCAGGATCAGTTTTTATTTATCTTTTTTGTGACAATGTCTTGTTCTGTCTCCCACACTAGAGTGCAGCAGTAGCATCATAGCCCACTGCAACCTCAAACTCCTGGGCTCAGGAGATCCTCCTGCCTCAGCCTCCCAAGTAGCTGAGATTACAGGCACATGCCACCACATCCAGCTAATTTTTCTATTTTTTCTGGTAGAGATGGGGTTTCGCTTTTGCTCAGGCTACTTTGGAAACTCCTGACCTCGGGCATTCCTCCCACCCTGGCCTCCTAAAGTGCTAGGATTACAGGCAGTGAGCCACCGAGCCCAGCCCAGAATTAGAATTTCTAAGACAGTTCCTGGAATCTGAAATTTAAGATCTGCTTTGGATTGTAATGATCAGTAATGTTTTCAAACTGAGGTTTCGAGCAATGAATCAGCTGGCAGTGGAGCTGTTTCCTCTTACTCAGATTTTAAAATGATGAGAGAAAGATGGTACTGACTTCTTCTTGGTACTGATCTCAGAATAACAAGGAGGATAAGAAATACATTTTCTTTCTGTTCTCATCTATATTAAGAGACTGCAGAAACTCTTGTCAGCCTAAAGAAAAAAAAAACCTGAGGCAAACTTAATGCAAATAGTTTATTTTGGCCACGTTTGAGGTCTGCAACCCCAGAGCATAGGTTCAAGTTGCTCTGAATATAGGCTGTGATTAGCAGGAATTTACAATTGGAGTTTTAAAGGAAAAGAAAATAGGTGTTTCTTAGTTATTTACCAATAATTTACAGTAAAACAACCTACCTATTTACTGGGCATGGTGTCTCATACCTGTAATCCTAACACTCTGGGAGGCCAAGGCAGTTGGATTGCTTGAGCTCAGGAGTTCAAGACCAGCCTGAGCAAGAGTGAGAAGCCATCTCTACTAAAAGTAGAAAAACTAGCCAAGTGTCATGGCAAACATCTGTAGTCCCACCTATTTGGGAGGCTGAGGCAAGAAGACTGCTTGAGCCCAAGAGTTTGAGGTTGCTGTGAGCTATGACACTATGGCATACTACTTAGGGCATCAAGGTGAGACGGTCTCAAAAAAAAATTTTTTTTTATTTGTGTTGATAGATGTAGCTCTACACAGGCCCTGGCAGAACAAGATCCTGATAAGAAGAAAAAGGTATAGAATAGAAACTTAACAAAAAGAGAGTGCTAAAAAAAGGAAGGAAACAAGGGCTGGATGCCAAAAATAAATTACACCTACTTGAAATTTCTGTATAGACCTGGTGTGCATTTTAGCTGCGTCTGCTAAATGAATGCTTCCACATCTGCAGTGTGCTTTATCCGGGGGATGGACACAATTATAACCTTGACTCAAAGTGTACAAAAGTAATGCGTGTAACCAAAACATTTGTACCCCTGTAATATTCTGAAATTAAAATCAAACACAATTTTATTTTAAAAATAGGAAAAAGGGCTGGGCACGGTGCCTTACACCTATAATCCTAGCACTTTAGGAGGCCAAGGCAGGTGAATTGCCTGAGCTCACAGGTTCGAGACCAGCCTAAGCCAGAACAAGACCTCATCTCTGAAAAATAGCCGGGAATTGTGGCGGGCGCCTGTAGTCCTGTAGCAGGAAAACTGACGCAGACAGAAGACTCCAGGCACCAGTCGATAGAGGAAGCAGCGAGTTTATTCCGGCCGGGACACTCAGCGGACTAGTGTCCTAAAAACCGAGCCCACCGACCCAATCTCTTGCCTTTCTTTTATACATTTTTTGGGGCTAGGGTGCACGTGAGAGTCATGAAGGATGTGAGGTACGTGACAAACGTGAAAGTCATGGGACTTGAGGGAAAGACAGGTCTGCCCGCGCCCTTGACTTTGGGCAGGCTACCTGTCTTCAAGGGCGAGGGAAGATTAAGGAAGTTGCAAGGTTACGGTCTAGGCCCAGCGCCTTCCAAGAGAAAGATATACAGATAACAGAGACATTTGCTACAGTGGAGTGTTACAGACTGTTTGACTAATGCCTGTACAGAGTGGCCAGGACAGATCTATAGCTCTGCCTTTACTTTCCTACCTCAGTCCCAGGGAGACTGAGAGACTGTAGACTTGGGAGACTGAAGCAAGAGAATTACTTGAGCCCAAGAGTTTGAGGTTGCTGTGAGCTATGACTCTACAGCACTCTACCGAGGGCGACAATGGAAAACTCTGTCTCCAAAAAGAAAAATAAAAAAATAGGAAAAAATCTACAGTATGCTTAAACGTTTCTTTAAAGCTATTGCTGAGTTCTTCTCTTGACCTTTAAGGACCCTCACATTATTTGAAAATGGAGAGTGTGGCATCAAGGCTTCAGTTCTTTCAATGGGTTAGGTTTCTGGTTTTCATTTCTAATGCATTCCTAATAACAATTGTTCATGTGTATGTGTACACACACAGTCATGGTTATTAGCGTATGGCTGGTACATGGTATGGGAGATCAGATTGTGTTTAAGATTGCTTCCAGAAGGATTTTAGCTATGTGTAGTTTAAAAGGTGAGTGAATGGGGTGAAGTTGATCAAAACTTACTGTTAGCCTGTCATTCAACAGCCTGTCTTAAGAACATTCAACAGCCTATCTTAGAAAACAGGAATAATAATGGAGATAGAGTCAAATTCATCTAATTGTCCCTTTAGAGAAAGAGTTTAGGAGGTAAATTAGAGTAGCAAAACATAATATTCTAAGCTGATTAAATTGATCTGTTTTATACGTGAATTAGTAATTGATTGTTCTTTAAAGATTGTTTTCATAAATAGTTGGTTCAAATAGCCTTATTTGAACATCTTTTATATTTGTATAATAGGATTTATATTCCGATGGACGGGTTAGGATTTCATAGTAATGCATGTAAATTAGGCAGTGAAGTGTGAAAACATGGAGAGACAAATATACACAAACTGCAAGATTAGTGGTTACTTTTGGAGGAGGACAAGAACTTTAATGTTATATTTAACAATATGTCAACTGGGTAAGGTCCATCAGGCCTGTACTCCTTGAACTCTGAGAGGCTGAGGGAGGAGGATCACTTGAGCTCAAGAGTTCGAGACCAGCCCGAGCAAGAGTGAGACCCTGGTGCGCCTGTGGCTCAACGGGCTAAGGCGCTAGCCACATACACCTGAGCTGGCGGGTTCGAATCCAGCCCGGGCCCGCCAAACAACAATGACGGCTGCAATCAAAAAATGGCCGGGTGTTGTGGCGGGCGCCTGTAGTCCCAACTACTTGGGAGGCAGAAGTAGGAGCCTTGCTTGAGCCCAGGAATTGGAGGTTGCTGTGAGCTGTGATGCCACAGCACTCTACCAAGGGTAACAGCTCGAGGCTCTGTCTCAAAAAAAAAAAAAAAAAAAAGAGTTAGCTGAATAAAGTGTAGGTGATGGTTTCTTAAAATTTAAATTTAAGAAACAGTTTTGTCATACTGGTAGGATCAGTTGGTTAGGCAAGAAAGCATTAAACATGACAGCACACTAAATTGCTTAAAACATTTTGTTTTAAATTGGGTAATGTAAAAGCCCAAAATAAACACTTTATACAAGATTGGAATAGATCTTCATATTTGGATTTTTAATAAACATATAAAGTTCTCTGTATATAAAAGTTGCTTTCAGTCACTTGTGCCTAGGAATGTTATCCACAAAACAGACAGCAATAGGAATGGTAAACAATTTGTAATTATAAAAACCAAGTAAAAAACAAATTCCATAAAATTTGGTTCAGACTTTAACTCCTGTTTAATTCAAACCAGAGTGTTTAAATTCACAATACATTTCATCTTGGGTATTCTTGTATTATTTATAAATACTATCAGTTTTATTAACAAATACTACTTTCAGCATACAAATGCAGATTTTCTAGTTATCACTAAGTAGTAGATAAGGTAAGTTGTTCCCTGAAGCACTAAGTTATCATTCAGTGGGTTATTTGCCGCTGTTCCTTTTCTGCCATTTCTTGTTGGCGAATAGTATCCTGTGCTGCTTGCTGCATTTTCTCCAGTTTTTCCAGAGTCAGAGATTTTAAGGGTAAAAGTTTGGGTTTACAAAGCACCA
>CAUYRH010041246.1:0-50320 GCA_963574655.1 Perodicticus potto | reverse complement strand
TATAGAGTGCTGTGGCATCATAGCTCACAGCAACCTCCAACTCCTGGGCTTAGGCCACTCTCTTGCCTCAGCCTCCTGAGTAGCTGCAACTACAGGCGCCCACCACAACGTCCAACTATTTTTTGTTGCAGTTTGCCCGGGTCCAGGTTTGAACCTACCACCCTCAGTACATGGGGCTGGCACCCTACCCACTGAGCCACAGGCACTGCCCAACTTACCAGCAGCTTTGTGCCGGGAACTAGACTGCACGTCTATTGTGAAAAAAAGATCAGATTACCTTTCTTAAAACTCCACAGTCACCTTTAAAAAAATGATTAGTTGTCTCAGCGCCTGTGGCTCAGTGGGCTAAGGCGCCAGCCACATACACCTGAGCTGGCGGGTTCGAATCCAGCCCGGGCCTGCCAAACGACAATGACGGCTGCAACCAAAAATGGCGGGGCGTTGTGGCGAGCGCCTGTAGTCCCAGCTACTTGGGAGGTGGAGGCAAGAGACTCGCTCAAGCCCAGGAATTGGAGGTTGCTGTGAGCTGTGATGCTACGGCACTTTATCCAGGGTGACAGCTTGAGGCTGTGTCTCAAAAAAAAAAAAAAAAAAATGAGTAGTTAAGGGAGGGAAGAATGGACTCTTTACTACTTCATGAAAAATGTTCTAAGATTCGTGTGTGAAGGAGCAGGGAGTACACAGTGATCTGCCAGTTCTTGAGAATAAGCTTCTATCTGCTTCACTCAGCATTGTTTTAGCAAAGAGAATAAGGATAGAAGCTGGACTGTGGTTAAGAAATGAGTTAGTGGTTGGAGACAGAGTTAGAAGGTCTAGAAAAGTTTTGAAAGGAAAGTGATTGATTGATTCAAGTAACCGCCTCACGTAAATAAAGGTAAAATATAAGCTTGGTGCCCATGCTCAGTGGCTAGGGCGCTGGCCACATACACCAGGGCTGGTGGGTTGGAACCCAGCCTGGGCCTGCTAAACAACTATGCCAAGTGCAACAAAAAAATAGCTGGGGATTGTGGCAGGTGCCTGTAGTACCAGCTACTTGGGAAGCTGAAGCAAGAGAATCGCTTAAGTCCAAGAGTTGGAGGTTGCTGTGACCTGTGATGCCACAGCAGTCTACCGAGGGCAACATAGTGAGACTCTGTCTCAAAAAGGAAAAAAAAAAAGCTAAATATAGAACAGTGGTCCAAAAGGTGGCTTGGAATGATTATTTTAGTAATTTATTCAAATATTTAGTTACCTATAATGACATATAAAAATGTCATTGCCAGGAATTGCCTAAAGTTTAGTCTTGCTGAGAGCCTATGTTACCCACCTTTTTTGCTCCTTTCTATCAGGGAGTCCCACTAAACAAAGGTAAGACCCCCGCCCCTCAATTCATGGACAGCATCTGCCCTCCTACTTGGGCCCTACCCTGCCTATCTGCATGTGCATTTATTCCCCTGTGTCAGTTACAATTAGGTGTACGGAACAGGAACCTCAAAATAATAATGGCTCGAACAGGGTAGAAATTTATTTCTCTCTTACTTTCCTGAAGGAAGGCTAGCAATCCTATAAGAAGGTTGGCCATCTAGGCTTCCAGAGCAGTACTGTGAAATCATCAGGGAGCCCTACTTCTTTCTTGTTGCTGCACTGTTGCTAATGTGTTTTCTTGTAGTCCAAGTGCATGTTTGAGCTCCAGCCTTCATACCCATTTTCCAAGCAGCAAGGTAGATGAAAGGAAGAAAAACATATTTCTCTCTCTCTTTTCTTTTCTTTTTTTTTGAGACAGAGTCTCACTTGGTCACCCTCAGTAGTGGGCTTTGGTGTCACAGCTCACAGTAACCTTAAACTCTGGGGCTTAAGCGATTCTCTTGCCTCAGCCTCCCAGTAGCTGGGACTACAGGCATCCACCACAATGCCCGGCTGTTTTTTTGTTATTGTTGTTACTGATGTTTTAGCAGGCCCGGACTGGATTCGAACCCATGGGCCCCAGTGCATATGGCCAGCACCCTAACCACTGAACTATGGGCGCCAAGCCATACTTCTCTTTTTATAAGCTAGTTCCTAGAAATCCCAGATAACATTTTCACATGGATCTTGTTACTCAGAACTTACTCACGTGGCCATGTCTTGTTGAGCAAGAAAGGCTGGAAGTGTAGTCTTTTGACTGGTAGAAGTATGTCCAGCTAAAATTTGGGGGTCTGCTACTTTGTGTGAGAAAGGGCAAGTGAACAGTTGGTAAGCAGCCTGCTGGAGGAAGTGAGCCAGGAGAAGTTGCCTGATATTCAGCTTTTACTCTTGTATGTTTAGCTTTATGCAGGTATCTTTTTAGCTCTTTATCAACATTTTTTTTTCCTTTGGAATCTTGTACTGTGTTGCAAGAAAAGGAATCAGGATTGCTTGAGGGCAGATTTCCAAAGGGATAGAAAGAATCTGACTCTAACATTACTTTTCCTTCAGAAAGCCTTCTGTTTCTTTTTGTAATTGTTATAGGAGTCTGGACTCATGTTACCACATCAGAGAGAAAAATTGTGGGTGGATTAGTTATGATATTTTATTATTCGTACCAATTACCTTTTTCTTTAATGTCTTTGCTAATTAAACTCTCCTTTTTATGTTGATGCAGTATCTTTGGAAATATACATAGTTTTCTGATTATGAAAGCAATGCATTTTTACTGTATAAATTTGGATAATATAGGAAAGAATAAAGAAGAAAATTAAAAATCACCCATAATCCTATCAACAGATAAATATTCACATTTTGATTTACTTCATCCATCTTTTCCACCACCCCACCCTAACCCCTGTTATTCATCCTATTTGTATGCATTTAGTAATATATTTGAAACTGACATATCATGAGTATTTTTCTGTTATTAAAAATTATAAAAGCTTTAATCTTTTTTTCTATTTCATTGACATTTACTGTGCTTCTGATTTTTCTATTATAAATAACACTAATGACTATCTCTCTTATAAATTTCTTTGTCCCTATCTCTGATTTATTTCTGAACATGAAATTATTGTATCAAAAGAGATGAACATTTTTTAAGGATTCTGATAAATTTTGCCACTATATCTTCAAGAGAAATTATTTCATTTATACTCTTCACCAATAGTATTTTCATATGCCTGTGAGCTGTGTACTGGGTGTAAACTCCATACTAGAGTTTACTAGAGTAAGAACATGCTACATAGAGCTTTTCCTATACTGTGCTGGTTTTACTCAACTGGTAATGATAAAGCTATTTTTTGTGACTAGATCAGTTAATACTGTGCATGTGTGTTGTTATTGAGAAATTATATTGTGTATTTCTCTTTTTCTTGCACTTAACTTTGTTGGCTACAGATCGTGTCCAGCCTTCAGCCATCAGACATGTTCGTTCTTGGAGCAACATCCCCTTTATCACTGTGCCCCTCAGTCGTACACATGGCAAGTCCTTTGCCCACCGCAGTGAGCTGAAACATGCCAAGAGAATCGTGGTGAAACTCGGAAGTGCCGTAGTGACCCGAGGGGATGAGTGTGGCCTGGCACTGGGGCGCCTGGCATCTATTGTTGAGCAGGTAACTAACTGCCAAGATAGAAAATTCTGCTATACTGAAATTGGGTTTTTTAAGTTATTAGTCCAGGCTTATCAACTTATAAAAAATGATCTTTATTTGAGTGTGATAGATTTAACCAGATCTGAAAACTGTCTTCCGCAATGTAGATGCCAGAGGGAGACAACACTGGGCAAGAGAAGGGGATGTCAGGGAGGTGGTTTTGTGCAGTTCATCCCTTAGCCTTTGAGTGATAAGGAGCTGTGTGCATCAGGGGTTCTTAGCCCTGGCTGTGCATTAGTATCGTCCAAAAGGCCCAGGGATGCCAGGGCTTCATACCCAGCCATTTAATAAGTATTTCTGAAATAGGGCATCTGCATTTTTGAAATTACTTCTGTACCTAATGTTTGTCAGGTTTGAGTGTCCAGAGGGCTGTGTATAAACTCCAAGCTTTTTTCTTTTTCTGTTTTGCTGGCTTAAGTCAAAAACCAGACATCCAGGCCTGCCAGAGATAAAGCTAGAGCATTTTCATTGCATCTGTGACTCAGCCCTCCCCTTCATAATCGTATTTTTAATTTTTAGAAAACAACTTTCCTAAGGAATTGGTATTGAGAAACTGCTAATGTGAAACTTGATGGAATTTTCTTCTTCCATGTTCTGTACGAAGCAACTATCAAACCTGCCTCCCAGATTGAATCTATCATATCAATTCAATTTAACAGATATTTATCATGGGGCTACATTTTGAGGGTCATAACAGAGCTCTGTTTTCTCTGCCCTGTGGAGCCAGAAACAGGACTCTCACCACCTAAATTAGGTGATTGTTCAAGGTGGTAAATATCCAAAGGAGTGGGCTCAAATGATGGTGAGTGATGTGGTCCAGAGATGGGAAAGTCAGATAAGGGTGTGGTTGTTCTTGGGGCTTCCTGGGAGAGCTGGGATTCAGCCTGGGTCTTGACGACTGGTAGGATTTACACCAATGGAGGGGGCAAGTTCCATGCTGCTAAGTGAGTGGTATGATCAGTGCCCTGGAGTTGTGCAGCCTACTGTTTCTAGGACAAGGACAGGCTCTAGGAGTGGATGACAGATGGAGGACAGACAGGAATGAGTATGGCACACTGTGGGCCAGAGGGGAGATGAGCCTGAAAGTGGTGGTGGTGATCTCATCAGGGAGAATGGGAAATAAAAGAATCAGACATGCCCCCAAACAGACGTATCTCCCCAGGTCAAGTCTTAGAACTTGATAAACCACCTGCTAAGTCTGCATTACAATTCCCACCCTCAGACTTCTGTTCCAGGATTTATTTCCTAGAGCAATTAGGCCTTCCACATTAAGATTCCCTGCAGATACCTTCAAGTCCAGATATAGATGCCAGACCTGGCTACATACCACAGTCCCCTTCTTTAAAATGTCTGATTTCCTTCTGTTCACCTACTAAACAGAAATTTGAGACAGCATGTGGAAATCTATGTTTTTACCAAACAACCTGTGTGGTTCTTCCAGAGCCAGCCCAGTGCTAGTTCATAAACTCTTTTGAAGAGAGGTGACTTGTGCCTTTTCCATCCCGAATGCCAGGTATCCGTGCTCCAAAATCAGGGCCGAGAGATGATGCTGGTGACCAGTGGAGCTGTAGCCTTTGGCAAGCAACGCTTGCGCCATGAGATCCTTCTGTCTCAGAGTGTGCGGCAGGCCCTGCACTCAGGGCAGAACCAGCTGAAAGAGATGGTGAGAACTGCTTCCCCACACCTTGTAACAAATGTCGTCATCTTCCATCTTCCCTTATTCCCAACTACACCTTGTCTGATTGGTATATTGCAGGCAATTCCAGTCTTAGAGGCACGAGCCTGTGCAGCTGCCGGACAGAGTGGGCTGATGGCCTTGTATGAGGCCATGTTTACCCAGTACAGCATCTGTGCTGCCCAGGTGAGTCGATGGGCTTGGCAAGGGGCTGTGGGACCTGTGAGGGTGATTCTTGTGGAACAGGGGGGTTAGGACCTTTAAAGCTAGACTGTCAGAATACAGTCTTAGCTTCATCACTTGCTGCTTGGGAGATCTGGAGAAATTCTTTAACCTTTTTGTGCCTCAGTTTCCTTATCTAAAAAATGGGGATAATATCAATGCCTCCTTCAGAGGATTTTTAAAGGACTAAGTGAAAAAATATATGAAAACATTTACCAAACATAGTGTCTGGTACACAGTATATTCTCAGTAAAAGTGCTTATTATTATACTGACAACTGTTAGGACTACTACAAATGATAATACTTTTGAAGAAAGTTTGACGTCTTTCTTTCACTGGCTTCTTTGCTTCGCTTTGTACCTGCTTGCCCTTTATAGTAGATATCTAGTAAGCATTGAAGGGGAAGAGAAAGGCTGGTGCTGGCTGGTTGTTCATTCAGCAAATACTTATTGAGCACTTATGATAATATAGTAAGCAGACTTTTGGGCATTGGGGATACTATTTTGAACAAATCAGATATGGTTTCAATTCTCATGGAATTTACAGTTTTTAGTGGCTACTCCTAAATGTTCTAGAACCTCCTTTATTTCATTTTTACCTAAATTTCCTGAATTTTTTTCTATTTATTTTTAATCAATTTTACAACTACACACTAAAATAGAAACATCTAAAAAGCAATCATTTCACAAAACAACTGAAAGAATTCTAACTTCCCAAATTATTTTTTTTTTTTTTTTTTTTTTTGCAGTTCAGCCGAGGCCAGATTTGAACCCACCACCTTCAGTATATGGGGCTGGCGCCCCATTTGATGAGCCACAGGAGCCACCCAACTTCCCAAATTATTATTTTCAAACTGTTTTACCTCTTTCACATTTATATTATATTTAATAATATATATTATTATATATTATATATATATAATACATTGTTTTAGTTTTTGCTTCTTTATTTCCCATTGTTTTTTTGTTGTTGTTTCTCCATCATTTTCACACTTGTCATCAAAAGGGATGCTCTGGTGTCCTATGGTCAGTGAATTGAAACAGAAAGGCGGGGACTTGTCCCTCAGTGCCTCTAGCTAGGGACCCCACTTTCTGTAATCTTAGTTTTTTTTCTGTTGGTATAAACATAATCCTTCTTTATTATCTGCCCTCTCTTCTCCACAATCCAAGGACGATGTTAGTCTTTAGTTTTGTTAAAATACTTGGAGCCTGGTGAGAATCTCAAATCTAGAAGCTATGCTTTTGTTTCATTTTGGTTTTTCCCAGGGATGATGTTTTCTGAGGGTTTTGTTGTATTTTGTTTTGTTTTAAATGATAATAGTATTATAGTCAGTGGCACTGGCCATTGTTTCCTTTAACTTTCAGGTGAAAAGCTGCACCTGTTCAGTTCCATGCAAGCCCCAATCTCTGGGTTTGTCCCTTTTACCCCTGTGCCTTTCCTCCCCCACCCCCAGGCTATCTTATGGGCTTGGAATTCTTTGCTCCTTTTGCACCTTATCTTCTGGTTCCTTATTTTCTTTAGGAATACATGACCATCATCAGTGCCTTTTGAAAATTTAAAGTTGTTTGCCAGGTTAAATACCTAAACAGCTTACTTTTCTTCATAGGCAAGAAAATGATTTACACTCAGCTAATTGCCCTCGTCCAAGCACATACTTTACCCTCTTGGGACTCCCTTCTCCTACTTCTGTGGTCAGATCCCCAGGCCTTGTTTGTGAAACTGTCTTGGTTATAGTATTTTCCCTGAACCTTAGACCTGCTTGCCTTTCCTATGTGTGTTAACTTTCATTGTGTGATCTTTCACATTGTTACTAGAAACAGTATGTTCAGCTTTGACCAAGCCTGTTTCCTACCAAGTTAAACTTCTGAAAAGTTCACAGTCTTCCCTTATAAACATATGGCCCATTTTTTCTTTCTCTGAATCCTCAACATTTTAATTCTCCATTTCAACATTTAATACAGAGGCTGGCATTTTCAGAGGTACTCAACAATTTTTTTATCAAGTGAGTGAGTTATTTTTCTCAGTCATATTACCCCTTTCATCTTCATCACCTAAAGTTTCATATATCATTAAGGCTGCTGTTTTATTACTGTGTTCTCCTCAGTTACCATAGCCAGCTCCTGGTCAGGCCTTAGGTCTGCCCACTTATACTGTTTTTGCACCCTCCTTTCTTTCCTGCTTCAATTGCTCTGTATAGTATAGCAAGAGCCCTCTTCCTTATACACTAGAGGGACCGAGCCTTAGGATTTTTCACCATTTAGTTTCTTGCTGTCTTCCTCATTTACTTTTCTTTCATGCTAAGTATTGCATTAAACTCTGGTTTAAACAACAAAGCAGAGCTATATTTACCAGACTCCATCCCAGCTCCTGACACTGCCTTTGAGCACCTTGTTCTCATGCCTTCCCTCCAGCTAAATTGTGTCTTACCCTTCTTTCAGCTTGTGACTTCTCAGACTAATCCTATCTGCTTAAACATAGTCTTTGTTAACTCTAGTAGTTGTTTACTTCTGAGCAGGAACAGTGACAACATAGCCCTATTCCATTTGTCTAAATACTTTTCCAAGTATCTTACGCATTCATTCACTTACTTATCAAATATTTAAGTGCTTACTATGGCCAGTCCCTGAATTAGAAGCTAGGATACAGAGATCTTTTTTTTTTTGCAGTTTTTGGCCAGGGGTGGGTTTGAACCTGCCACCTCCAGCATATGGAGCTGGCGCCCTACTCACTGAGCCATAGGCGCCGCCCCGGATACAGAGATCTTTTAGAAATTGCCCAGAACCTGTAGTCCCACCTAACCTACTCAGGAGACTGAGGCAGGATGATCGCTTGAGTCCAGTAAGTTTGAGTCCATCCTGGGCAACATAGAGAGATCCCATCTCTTAAAAAAAAAAAAAAAAAAAGAGGGCGGCGCCCATGGCTCAGCGAGTAGGGCGCCGGCCCCATATACTGAGGGTGGCGGGTTCCAACCCAGCCCCCGCCGAACTGCATCAAAAATTAGCCGGGCGCTGTGGCAGGCGCCTATAGTCCCAGCTACCTGGGAGGCTGAGGCAAGAGAATCGCTCAAGCCTAAGAGGTGGAGGTTGCTGTGAGCTGTGACTCCATAGCACTCTACGGAGGGCGATAGAGTGAGACTCTGTCTCTACAAAAAAAGAAAAAAGAAAGAAAGAAAAGAAATTAATAGGCAATATTCCTCTAAAGTGGCTACTTTGATTTTCTTTTTCTTTTATGTATTTATTTATTTATTTATTTATTTATTTTGTGAGATAGAGTCTCACTTTGTTGCCTTTGGTAGATTGCTATGGCATCACAGCTCACAGCAACCTTAAACTCTTGGGCTTAAGCAATTCTTGTGCCTCAGCCTCCCAAGTAGCTGGGACTCCAGGTGCCTGCCACAGTGCCTGGCTATTTTTAGAGATGAGGTCTCGCTGTGTCTCAGGCTGGTCTAGAACCTGTGAGCTCAGGCAATCCACCCTCCTCAGCCTCCCAGAGTGCTAGGATTACAGGCGTGAACCACTGTGCCTAGCTTTTACATTCATTTTCTTAATTTTATTAGTGGATGAGATTTGGTCTTCAATATCCTTAAATAAATCTTCCAGGTGATTGTGATTTTTTTTTTTTATCTCTTTAAGAACTGAATAAGTATCCAAAGATGTGTGGTTCATTCCGATCTGTGTGAAGCCCTAGAAGCCTAAAGTTTAATTCCCTGATTCTTGGCATCTTTTGTATGGTGGGAAGTTTATCATTTTTCTCCCTCCTACATTTTCAATCTATTTAATCCTTGTAGATTTTGGTGACCAATTTGGATTTCCATGATGAGCAGAAGCGCCGGAACCTCAATGGAACACTTCATGAGCTCCTCCGAATGAACATCGTCCCCATTATTAACACAAATGATGCTGTTGTCCCCCCAGCTGAGCCCAACAGTGACCTCCAGGGGGTAAATGTGGGTGAAGTATTCCCTAAGGGTTGAGCATGCTGGAGACACTAATACCACGCTATGCTGCATGTACTAACACCAGAAGCTTGTCATAAGCAAGATGGAGAAACTGGAGAAGCTCTCATCATGGAGCACTGGCCACAGAAACTCTCTTAAACGCAGGGATGTCATTCAACTGGGGGACGTGCTGTAGTGATTTAAGATGGTATTATGAGCATGGCTTGTATATTTCAGTGGCTAGAAGGCAGCATGTTTGGAAAAGGGGTTGTTAGTAATTATTGTGTTTTCCAGACAAAAGGGGACCGCAAAGACTGATATCCACACATTCAAGTTCATTGGCTTTTGCCTGGCAGAGCCTACCTGGTGCTTTTGCTAATTTCTTGTTGGACTTTGTGGCTCACTCACTTTTAACTTTACTTGCATTCTAGGTTATTAGTGTTAAAGATAATGATAGTCTGGCTGCCCGTCTGGCTGTGGAAATGAAAACTGACCTCTTGATTGTTCTTTCAGATGTTGAAGGTACAAAGTAATGCTTTTTATTTTATCTGCTTGTTTTTTAAGTGCTACATGTATGAGCACATGAATTTCCCTCTTTCTTTGAGTCCTTCTGATCCTTTTTTTACTTTCATTTCCTGAGCTATATGGTCTTAACACAGTGTTTTTATGACTCAAAAGAGGTTGGGAGAGTCTGGGTGATGTGTCTTCAATGCTGAAATGTAATTTACTTGTGCTTTCAGGGTTTTTTATGTTGTTGTTATTTGTTTTTTTTGTTTTTGGCCGGGGCCAGGTTTGAACCCTCCACCTCCAGGATATGGGGCCAGGGCACCCTACTCCTTTGAGCCACAGGTGCCGCCTAGGTTTGTTGTTGTTTTTTTAAATAAGAGCTTTCTGGAGATACAATTCATATACCATACAGTTCTCTTATTTAAAGTTACAATTCAATTATGTTTTAGTATATTCACATAGTTAATGCACTCATTACCATAATAAATAGTGGAACATTTTTATCACCCTAACGAGAAACCCCATGCCCATTAGAAATCACTCCCTACTCTTGCCCAAGCTCCCCAGACCTAGGAAAATGCTAGTATTCTGTCTCTCCCCATCTGGACATTTTTTATATATATATATATTTTTTTAGACAGAGTCTCACTATGTTGCCCTCAGTAGAGTGCATTGGCGTCACAGCTCACAGCAACTTCACACTCTTGGGCTTAAGCGATTCTCTTGCCTTAGCCTCCCAAGTAGTTGGGACTGTAGGTGCCTGCCACAATGCCTGGCTATTTTTTTGTTGTAGTTGTCATTGTTGTTTGGCAGGCCCAGGCCAGGTTCGAACCCGCCAGCTCTGGCTTATGTGGCCAGCACCTTAGCCACTGAGGTATAGGTGCCGAGCCTGGATATTTTTTATAAATGCAATCATACGCTGTGTATTCCTTTGTGACTGTTTTCTTTTTTCACTTAGCATAATGTTTTCAAGGTTTATCCATCTTGTAGCATGTATTAGTACTTCAATTTTTTTTTTTTGAGACAGAGCCTCAAGCTGTCACCCTGGATAGAGTGCTATGGCATTACAGCTCACAGCAACCTCCAATTCCTGGGCTCAAACGAGTCTCCTGCCTCCGCCTCCCAAGTAGCTGGGACTACAGGCGCCCGCCACAACGCCCAGCCATTTTTTGGTTGCAGCCGTGATTGTTGTTTGGTGGGCCCAGGCTGGATTCGAACTCGCCAGCTCAGGTGTACGTGGCTGGCGCCTTAGCCCATTGAGCCACAGGCGCCGAGCCACTTCAATTTTTTTTTTATTGCCGAATACTATTCTACCCTGTAGGTATGCTACATTTTACTTACCCATTCATCAGTTGATAGACTTTTAGGCAACTATGAATAATACTATAAACATTTATGACAAGGTTTTTTTTTTTGAGACAGAGTCTCGGTAGAGTGCAGTGGTGTCATAGCTCACAGCAACCTCAAACTCTTGGGCTCAAGTGATTGTCTTGCCTCAGCCTCCCAAGTAGCTGGGACCACAGGCACCCACCACAACGCCCAGCTATTTTGTTGTAGTTGTTGTTGTTTAGCTGGCCTGGGCCAGGTTCAAACCTCCAGGCTGGGTGTATGTGACTGGCACACTACCCACTAAGCTACAGTTACTGCCCATGATAAGTTTTTATGTGAACATGTTTTATTCCACCTAAGAATAGAATTGCTGGATCATATACTAACTCTTTGTTTAAAAAGACTATTTTCTGGCTCGGCGCCTATGGCTCAACGGGCTAAGGCGCCAGCCACATACACCTGAGCTGGCGGGTTCGAATCCATCCCGGGCCCGCCAAACAGCAATGACGGCTGCAACCAAAAAATAGCTGGGCGTTGTGGTGGGCACCTGTACTCCCAGAAACTTGGGAGGCAGAGGCAGGAGACTTGCTTGAGCCCAGGAATTGGAGGTTGCTGTGAGCTGTGATGCCACGGCACTCTATCCAGGGTGACAGCTTGAGGCTCTGTCTCAAAAAAAAATAAATAAAATAAATAAAAAATAAAAAGACTATTTTCTAAAACTGTTACACCATTTTACATTCCCAGAAGCAGTGCTTAGTGTTCTAATTTGTTTACATTTTTGCCATCACTTGTTATTATCTACATTTTTACAATAGGCATCCTAATGGATGTGAAGTGTTACCTTATTGTAGTTTTGATTACTTTCAGTTTTTAATATAAATCACAGAGCAGATTGGTTTTTTTTGTTTTGCTTTGCTTTTTTGAGACAGAGTCTCACTAGGTCGCCCTCAGTAGAGTGCTGTGGCATCACTGCTCACAGCAATCTCAAACTCTTGGGCTTAAGCAATTCTCTTGCCTCAGCTTTCCAAGTAGCTGGGACTATAGACGCCTGCCACAACGCCCAGCTATTTTTTGTTGCGGTTGTCATTGTTGCTTAGCTGACCCAGGCTGGGTTTGAACCCGCTAGCCTCGGTGTATATGGTGGGCGCCATAACCACTGTGCTATGGGTGCCAAGCTAAGAGCAGATTGTTTTAAAATTGGAGCCGTTGGAGAAAGTCTAAGCTGTATGGTGACCATGTTCTTCCATGTTGCACTCTTCCTCTCTGCTGTCCCCTTCCTCATGGAGGGCTTTCCTTCCTGGATCCTGCCCGACCTTGTTGACGCTTCTTACTTTCTTAAGCTCTTTGTCACTGTTTGACCCATAAGAAATGTAGCTATATCTAAATAGGCCAAACCTCGAGGATCCCAGAATGTCCAGCAGTACATTTCCAGGACATCAGAGAGACCCTACCTAATCCCCAGCCCACACCAAGGCAGGTTAACGTGGCAGGACTTGTTCTCTAATTTACACTCTTAGATTGCACTCTAATTTAAGGTAAAGGCAAGAGTTGCCTAGATGAGGCAGGGGAAAATATAGATTAATTAATCTGTCTTCTCTGCAGGTGGAAAGATAGAGCTGTAATACCTATGTGTCAATATCTTTGCCTATAAGAAGTCTTGGCACTGTGTTTATCCACCACTATTTGAAGTCTCAGGATAGGAACAGCTAAGTTGGGGGTCTGGAAAAGGCATTTTCGTTAATCAACAGGTTTTTATTAAATTTCTACTATGCTAATAGTGTGCTTTATAAATGACAATTTATTGGGCGGCCCCATGTACCGGAGGTGGCGGGTTCAAACCCAGCCCCGGTCAAAAACTGCAAAAAAAAAGACAATTTATTCAGTCTTTGTAGAAACCCTACAAAGTAGGTAGGTTAGCCCAATTATACAGATGAAGAAATTTAAAATTTAGTTCAGCTCAATTATATATTATATATCTCTCTTGAGAGAGAGATAAAACAAGTACTTGGCAGAGGTGGGTTTCTAGTTCAATTGAAAAATCTACAGTCTTCCCTCTATCTTATACTGCTTGCTGAAGTAAAAGATGCAAGTTTGTGAGATCAGTATACAGGGTGGACATAAAGTTCGTGTGTAATTTAAAATAGTGTCACATAGGGGCGGCACCTGTGGCTTAAGGAGTAGGGTGCTGGCCCCATATACTGGAGGTGGTGGGTTCAAACCCGGCCCTAGCCAAAAACTGCAACAACAAAACAGTTTAACGTAGTAAATTGCACATGAATTTTATTGACTGTATAAAATCCAATTTTAACTAGACTCTAGTAAGTACTTTCAAACACCAGAATTGGTTATCGACAGGCTTACACTCTTATTATAATTAGTTTAGTTACTTACTGAATCTGGACTTTTAGAACAGATTGTTTTTTTTTTTAGTCTCACTCTATCATGCTGGCTGGAATGCCGTGGTGTCATAACTCACAGCAAACTCCAAACTCTTGGGCTCAAGAAATCCTCTTGCCTCAGCCTCTCATGTGGTTGGGACTGCAGGCACAGGCCAGAATTTTAAATGTGCTATTGGTAGGGGTGAAAGGTTACTGTAAGGGCAGAATATCTGAATGTGGGCAGCGCCTGTGGCTCAAAGGAGTAGGGCGCTGGGCCCCATATGCTGGAGGTGGCTGGTTCAAATCCAGCCCCGGCCAAAAACTGCAACAAGAAAAGAATATCTGAATGCTAGGAACCCTTCAGTGCCTCTGGAGAAGGTTTGGCTTAGAATTGTCCAATCTTTTTCAGAGCCGTGGAGAGGTAGGTTGAGGCAGACAGTTTATGAGAGGTTATTTTTCCTTTTTTCCCATAATGGTCTACACCGCTTTGCTCTATACTAAACAGTGATTTCCTCACTCCCTCAATTCACTTATTGTAAGGTCATATATATAAGCAAGATTATCTTAAAGGCTTGGAATAATAGAGGGCAGAGGTGTATTATAGCACAGGAAAAATAGTAACTAAAAGCCAAAGCATCACAGCCCAAAATGTCGTCAGCCAGTCCCCAGCCATGGGCAGTGTCTTTCTGTGTCCCCCTTAGACCTTGATTTGATTTTCTCAGACCACTCTCACACCCCCACCCCATTCTCTCCCAAGACTCCTACTTATTCTTCAAAAGAAAATTGTGAGACTTCTAAATCTCGAATGATACGCATGTAACGTTTTATGCAACTCTATTTTATATTACTCTGCACAGTTAGAAAAGGGACATATGTTTTATGGGTAATAAATCCAGACTGAATGCCAAGAGTCATAAGCTCCTCTGCTGACTCAGCCTAACCTCCACATTTAGCCTAACCTCCTCATTTACTTAGTCATAAAATGAGGGGTATAAATTAGTGCTGTTTCAAAGGGTCTTATGAGAGTTAATGAATACCTATTTCATATTTTATCCTTCTTGGAAAGCCACAATAAACAGTATAGGGCTGCTACACTATTTCTGCAGTAGCCACTCTTCTTGTTCACTTACATCCTTAAGATACAGCATCATAAGTAGCAGTGGTAGAGGTGAGGACAGCTTGCCAATGGGCTGTGGGCAGGGCTGATAAAATGTGCTGAGAATATAGCCATGTTCTGATGTTGGGAAACATTTATTAAGCTAAATTGTAAACATGTAAGATGAGTCCTCTTGGAGCTCATTTTCAGTGTGGGTCAACTCCCCACAGATCTTTTGTTCACTTTTCTGTTTAGAGCAAGTGGTGATACTGTAGAATTCATTTGAATGAGTGAAGTACAGTGTTTGGCAGGTGCCCAGGGAGGCTGTCTCCACAATCATTTTTTTTTTTTTTTTTTGAGACAGAGTCACCCTCAGTAGAGTGCTTTGGCATCACAGCTCACGGCAACCTCCAACTCCTGGGTTTAATCAGTTCTCTTGCCTCAGCCTCCCAAGTAGCTGGGCACCCACCACAATGACCGGCTATTTTTTGTTGTTGTTGTTGCTGCAGCGTTCCAGTTGTTTAGCTGGCCCAGGCTGGGTTCGAACCCTCCACCTTCGGTGTATGTGGCTAGCGCAATAACCACTGTGCTGTAGGCACCAAGCCTCCACAGTCATTTCTCTCTCTCTTTTTTTTTTTGACAGAGTCTCACTATGTCACCCTTGATAGAGTGCTATGGCATTACAGCTAACAGCAACCTCAAATTCTTGGGCTTAAGCAGTTCTCTACAGGCGCCCGCCACAACACCCAGCTATTTTTTTTTGTTGTTGTTGTAGTTGTAGTTGTCATTGTTTGGCAGCCTTGGGCTAGGTTCGAACCCACCAGCTCTGGTGTATGTGGCTGGCGCCCTTAGCCTCTGAGCTACAGGCATCGAGCCTCCACAGTCATTTCTATCATAGCAGTATTACTGACTCTTATCTACTATTCAGGCCTCTTTGACAGCCCCCCAGGGTCAGATGATGCAAAACTCATTGATATATTTTATCCTGGAGATCAGCAATCTGTGACATTTGGAACCAAGTCTAGAGTGGGAATGGGCGGTATGGAAGCCAAGGTAAGAACTGGTACCTTAACTGTCCATAACAGTTATAAAGCCAAAACAATTTTACAATACTTTTTACTTTTGGAATTGTTTGGGAGCCAGTGGTTCAGATACTGGGCACATACACACTTGAATATTCACATATCTAAATACAGGGTTAATGGGTTTTATGTACCTATATTTAGACATGTCCATATTATATAAACATTGTGTTTATATTGTAAACTCCTTGACAGCAAGGCCTATATATTTTTCATAATTCACAAATTCTCTAATATCAGCTCAAATATATGTATTTTTATTGAGACAGTCTCACTTTGTCACCCTTGCTAGAGTGCTATGGCATCATAGCTCACAGCAACCTCAAACACTGGGGCTCAAGTGATTTTCTTGCCTCAGCCTCCCTCGTAGCTGGGACTATAGGCACCTACCACGAGGCGCGGCTATTTTTTTTGTTTGTTTGTTTAGCAGGCGTGGGCTGGGTTCTAACCCACCAGCCCTGGAGCATGTGGTCTGTGCCCTAACCACTGAGCTACAGGCACCCAGCCAGCTCAAATATTTCTTGATGAGTTCTTTTAAAAATTCTTTGTCTTAGAATAATTTTGTGTGGGAAGGAATCATATGTGAAAACTTTTTGTTTAAAGTAACTGGTGGTTTTAAGAAAGAAGATTTAAGGCAAAAATGAAGGATTTTAAAAAAGATTGTCCATGTAAGTCATGAAAGTTCATGAAGGGGAATTTAGAAACAATTTTGTATGTGATTAAGTTGGTTATAATGAAAAGGAAATCTCTAGTTAAAGCAACAGTTTTAACTATTCTCCATTTTTAGTACTTATGCTTGAAGCGCCTGAAATTTCTGTTCTTAACAATTGTGTTTAATGTAATGGGAAAATACATTAAAATTCAAGACTCAAAGTGTCAGTCTAAAAAAAAAAAATCTTTGTCTCAGCTGGGCGTGATGGCTCACACCTGTAATCCCAGCACTGTGGGAGGCTGAGGTGGGAGGATTGCTTGAGCTCAGGAGTTTGAGGCTTGTCTGAGCAAGAGTGAGACCCCAACTAATGAAAAAAATGGGAAAAGTCAGCTGGGTGCCTGTAATCTCAGGAGCTTCAGAGGTTGAGGCAGCAGGATGCCCACAGCCAGAGTCTGAGGTTGCAGTGAGCTACAATGCCATTGTACTCTGCTTAGGGCATAGGGTAGAACCCTGTCTTGACCAAAAAAAAAAAAAAAAGTCTTTGTCTCACATTAATTACTCTAAATAGTCATATATAGCCAATGGCAGAGATGAGGGTAAGAGTACAATTTACAAAAGGTAAAAGTACTCAGGATCAGACTCTGGTCAAACCCCAGGCTATTCACTGAACTGTTCACTGCCATCAAGGCACCACAAGTCAAATGTAGGAGTTATGAGTCTTCTCATATTAGAAAGTTTTAAGAGACAGCTTGTAAAGGATAGCTTGATTCATTTGTAGGGAGCACATCCAAAGTTGAGCTGGGAAGAATGTGGGGGCTGTGTATGTTTTTACAGCTTCTGAGTTGCAAAAACATTCTTGGCTGGGCGTGGTGGCTCACGCCTGTAGTCCCAGCGCTGTGGGAGGCTAAGGCGGGTGGATTTCCTGAGCTCAGATGGTTGGAGACCAGCATAAGCCTGGCTGAGCCAGAGTAAAAGACCCCGTCTGTACCAAAAGAAAAGAAGACGCCGGGTGTTGTGGCAGGCACCTGTAATCCCAGCTACTTGGGAGGCAACGGGCAAGAGAATTGCTAAAGGAAGAAAGGAAAAAAAACTCCAAACTAAGAAGAATGAAAGCCAGCTAAAATTAAAAGCAAAAAAAAAAAAAAAAAAATTCTTGTATATACTTGATTTGCTCAAAATCAAACTACATTTTATCTTTCTGCAAGTTTAAAAAAATACGTGATGACTGAGTCTGAACCTCATCTTTGATCTGAATCTCATTTTTGGATCTAACCTGTCCAACTAGGTGAAAGCAGCCCTCTGGGCATTGCAGGGTGGCACTTCTGTTGTTATTGCCAATGGAACCCACCCAAAGGTGTCTGGACACGTCATCACAGACATTGTGGAGGGAAAAAAAGTTGGTACCTTCTTTTCAGAAGTAAAGCCTGCAGGTAAGTAGTTTCTAAGGTCCCAAGGCCTGTGAATGGTAGCTAATGACACCCTGGCTTAGATAGAACTGAAGACTTAACTCTCACTCTGGAATTATAGACCACAAAATTGATGTGCTAAAAGTATGAAATATGGTATTATTTAGAACACTATTTGCAGAATTGGGATTTGCTTTGCTTTTGTAAAATTGTGCTTTGCCTATCTACCTAGGCCACCTGTTCTCTGCTAAATCACTGAGTTAAAGAATATTAGCATCTGTTTTCTCAAGAAACTTTTGTTAGGCCCATACTGGATCCCAGGTACTAATAGGCACTACAGACTCAAAGATACGTAAGATAACAATATGTATTCTGAAGCGTTCACAAGAATTGATTATAAGAAAGACAAACACATTAGACTATAACATCCAAAGTGGAATTAAAAAGAAATCTTGAAGACATAAAATACATTGTCTACTCTAGAAATACAGGCAAGTTTTTATATTTATACTTGAGTTCATCTGGCACATTCTTTTGCCATTTTAATGGTCAGAATGATCCGCACTTGTGAAGCAAGTACATCAACACACCAGTGTTCCTTCATTGCATGTGGCAAGCATGTGCATGTGCTGGGAAGTGAGAGGAAACTAACCTGCACCATGACCCTATGTTTACACGTGTTTCTGCAGGGCCTACAGTTGAGCAGCAGGGAGAAATGGCTCGATCTGGAGGGAGGATGTTAGCCACTTTGGAACCTCAACAGGTAATAACCTTAGATGATACTTCTGTTGTAGTTTTCAGAGCAAGTCATGGTGTATGGTTTACTACATTAGCTTTTTTTAGTTCCCTACATGTCATTAGTCAAGCCCACCAATTCTCCCTTTACTCCTAGTATTCCATAGAGTATCTGACTTACGAATCTGATTCAGATCTGCTCTACTTTTTTTCTTTTTCTTATTTCCCCCCTCTCTTTTGTAGTTTGAGGCCTTTGGTAGCTTTTCATCACTGTGATATTTTGATCAAAAACATAAAAGTAATGAGTTCAAGAAAGCTACCTAATCTTGCCACATACTGAACATAGAAATGTAGGAAAATCATTTGTCCCAACTCATTCCAAATCCCCTAACTTACTTATAAGAGGGAAATTTGAGAGCCTGCTCCATAGTTGTTAGCCCTGCCCTGTCCATAATGAATTCATCTAAGTAGCAGACACAGGCTGGCAATGAGGAGGAGGAGGTCGGGTGAAAGCTGGGAGCTGGTTTCCCAAGGGTTGTGTTCTCAATGTATGTTATTCCCCTGGAGAATACTTTGGCCTGAGAAAAAGGAAGAGAATTTAAAAGAACTACAAGCAGATAAATGAAAGCAAAGGAGGACTCTAGCTTCTCCTTAAAATTACTTCTCTGTACTCCTTCAGTAATCACCACACCAATTTGCCACATTTCCTAATCTAGGTGGGTAAGGTTTGGGGTCTCCTCAAGTATTTGGAACTCAGTTTTTCCCCTGCGATTGAATTCATTAAGTAAGGAATTCAGATGTAACAAAAAAACTTACCTGGGAAATTATCTAGCTAGCGGTATTAAATATGTAAAGATGTGTGTGTATGTAATGCTGATTCAGAGTCCTAGCTTCTGGGCAAATTATATGATTCATCTGTCTTCTCCCCCACCACTGGGCCACAGTTTGCTAATGGTAATAATCAGGAGTGGTGAAAGAGTAGGAAAAGAAAGAAGAAATGCAGTGGTGCCTGTGGCTCAGTGGATACAGCGCCAGCCCACTGAGCCACAGGCCAGTTTGAACCCGGCCCCAGCCAAACTGCTACAAAAAAATAGCCAGGCATTGTGGTGGGCACCTGTAGTCCCAGTTGCTTGGGAGCCTTAGGCAATAGAATCACCTAAGCCCAGGAGTTGGGGGTTGCTGTGAGCTGTTATGCCATAGCACTCTACTGAGGGTGACAAAGTGAGACTCTTGTCTCTTTAAAAAAAAAAAAAAAACAGGAAAGAAAGAAGAAATGAGGGGAGGTAAGCATTGAGAGGGGAAGGAAAAAATAAGGGAAGCAGGGGTGGGAAATTAACCAAAGGGAGATGAGATGCCAGTCAGTGGCGACCCTAGACTTTGGAACAAGGCCTGACACTCTTAGAAGAGGGGGTTTAAAAACTGGTGTGCACTGGATTAATATATCTGTGCTTTTTTTAATGGTATGCTTTTCTTCTAGAGAGCAGAAATTATCCATCATCTGGCTGATCTATTGACGGACCAGCGTGATGAGATCCTATTAGCCAACAAAAAAGACATGGAGGAGGCAGAAGGTAAAAACCAGGCAACTTAGAGTCAGTGCTATGGAGGGGGGTTCGTTCGTTTCTTTGTTCTTTGTTTTACTAATAATTCTTGTATCTGCCTAAAGACAAGATTATTACAGAAGAAATTGTACATTAGGCAGCATTTTTATCAAGGGTAGATAGCTGGTAGTTTGTTAGGCTTTTTCAAATTACACATACTACTCCCAACTTCTTCCCCAGATGTTTTAATACAACCTTCAGAGGAGCTTTTATAGTTCCCCACATGTCATGAGCCGTGGCTACTATAGCAATTCAGGACAAAAAAAGAAAAAAATTGAGAACCCCACTGCTTTAAATATTCAGCTAATAATAGCTAACATTTATTGAGTTCTTTCTGTATTCCTAGGCACTGTGCTAAAGGCTGTACAGACAGGATCTTATTTAATCTTCACAACATGGTACCCCTTAGTAGCTACTGTTTATTTTCCCTGTTTTACAGAGGAGGAGACTGAAGCTCATATAAGTTGTCATTGGCCCAAAAGCCATATGGCCGGTGATGGACCCAGGATTCAAACACAGATGGACTATACGTATAGAAGAGTTGCATTTGTAGTTTGTGCAGCTTATGACAAAAGATAGCTTGTCTCGTCGTTAATTTTTTTTTTTTTTTTGAGACAGAGCCTCAAGCTGTCACCCTGGGTAGAGTGCTGTAGCATCACAGCTCACAGCAACCTCTAATTCCTGAGCTCAAGCGAGTCTCTTGCCTCCGCTTCCCAAGTAGCTGGGACTACAGGCGCCCGCCACAATGCCCGGCCATTTTTTGGTTGCAGCCGTCATTGTTGTTTGGCGGGTCCAGGCTGGATTCGAACCCACCAGCTCAGGTGTATGTGGCTGGCGCCTTAGCCCATTGAGCCACAGGCGCCGAGCCATCTCTTCATTAATTAACCAGTCTGAAGTTTTTCCAAAGTTTGCACCAGGGGCCATCTAGAAATGCCCTTAAGGTGCTAATGGTAGAGGAATTTGATGGTGAACTCACACTGCAGACAACTAAACATGTAGAAAGTCAGACCCTCACTCTGTCCTTTTTCTGAATTCTCTTTCTACCTTAAAATAATGGGGATTGATTTTATGGGGTTTTGAATTTTGTTTTGAATAAATTTAAATTACCTTAAAACATCTAGATTCCAGCGTTCCCTTCAAAGAAACCTTGCAATATTATTTTCATTCTCTAAAGTGTTTTGAATCATTGTTTTAGAACTTCCTTCAGCATTTATATCTAGTCTTTTGAATTTTTGTAGTATTGGAAAGTCATAAAATAGATTTTCAGAAGTGGAAGGAACTTTTCCTAATATTCAGTTTTGTTTTGTGTGTTTTTTAGAGACAGAATCTCACTTTGTTGCCCTCAGTAGAGTGCAGTGGTGTCACAGCTCACAGCAACTTCCAGCTCTTGGGCTTAGGTGATTCTCTTGCCTCAGCCTCTCGAGTAGCTGGGACTACAGGTGCCCGCCACAACACTCGGCTATTTATTTATTTATTTTTATTTTTTTGTTTTTTTGAGACAGAGCCTTAAGCTGTTACCCTGGATAGAGTGCCGTGGCATCACACTCACAGCAACCTCCAATTCCTGGGCTCAAGCAAGTCTCTTGCCTCTGCCTCCCAAGTAGCTGGGACTACAGGCGCCCGCCACAACGCCCGGCCATTTTTTGGTTGCAGCCATCATTGTTGTTTGGCGGGCCTGGGCTGGATTCGAACAACCCGCCAGCTCAGGTGTACATGGCTGGCGCCTTAGCCTGCTGAGCCACAGGCACCGAGCCTCGGCTATTTATTTATTTATTCTTTTGGTTGCTGTTTGGCTGGAGCCGGGTTTGAACCTGCCACCCTCGGTATATGGGGATGGCACCCTACTCACTGAGCCACAGGGCCACCTAATATCCAGTTTTTTTAAAGTAAACGAATTAAAACCTAAAGAGATTGAAAGTGTTGCTAAATGTCATACTGCTTATTGGCTGAACTCTTGACTCTTGATCCCAGTTTTATCTCTGGAAATATACAAGGACAAACAGTGAGTTAAAAAACAAAGTCTTGAGTATATATTAGCCTGATTATCACTTTTTTTTTTTTTTTTTTTTTTTTTTTGATACAGAGCCTCAAGCTGTCACCCTGGATAGAGTGCCGTGGCATCACAGCTCACAGCAACCTCCAATTCCTGGGCTCAAGCGAGTCTCTTGCCTACACCTCCCAAGTAGCTGGGACTACAGGCGTCCGGCCATTTTTTGGTTGCAGCCGTCATTGTTGTTTGGCAGGCCCGGGCTGGATTCGAACCCGCCAGCTCAGGTGTATGTGGCTGGCGCCTTAGCCCGTTGAGCCACAGGCGCCAGGCCCTGATTATCACTTTTGATGTGATGTAATTGAGACTCAGTAATCCCAATTCAGGGGATTTATCTTACGAAAATATTTCAAGGGGAGAAAACAGCTCTGTATCTAAACATTCTTACAGGAGGATTATTTATTACATGGAAAAATTGGAAACAATCTAAATGTCTAATAACATAAGTGTATTAATCTATATCAACTCAACGGACTATTTAGTAGTAATTAAGCTGATAATTTTTGTAACATGAAAAACATACTTGTATTGTGAGGTGAAAAACTAGGATGTAACATTTAACATGCACTATAATTAAAACTTGGTTTTTAGCACATACAGTAAAGTAAAGGAAATGAATTTATGTAATTGGTTGGTAGAACGATGGTTTAAATTTTTTCTTTTTCTTTTTTTTTGAGACAGAGTCTCACTAACGCCTGGCTGTTTTTTGTGGTAGTTGTCCTTGTTTTAGCAGACGCAGGCTGGGTTCGAACCCGCCAGCCCCAGTGTATGTGGCCGGTGCCCTAACCACTGAGCTACAGGTGCCGAGCCTAAATTTTTTTCTTAATATAAGGTTGGTTCCTTCCCTCCCTCTAAAGTAGAAATCGTTTTATTATTTTATCTTGGTAGGCATGACTATAAAGAAAAGGAGAATTTTTCATGATCTCTTCTCAACATTAACCACAGTAGTGATTTGTGATATATGATTCCAAATGGTTTTCCCAAGTTTATGTGTGTGTGTGTGTGTAGAGAGAAACATCACACCGCGCATACTATTGTATTTAAATAAAAAGAAAATTCTGTATATGAACATACCCCAATTCTTTGACTGCAGCCTCAACTCTAGGGCTCAAGCATTCCTTCTCCTTCAGCCTCCCAAGTAGCTGGAACTATAGCTGTGTGCCACCATGCCCAGCTAATTTTTCTATCTTTTGTAGAGACAGAGTTTCGATTTTGCTTGGACTGGTCTTGAGTTCCTGATTTCAAGTTATCCTACCGCCTCGACCTCCCCAAGTGCTAAGATCATAGGCATTAGTCACTGTGCCTGGCCTGAACTTATCAGTATAATTTCTTATTATTATAAAAATGACTGTAGCCTTGCTCATGGAAATGTTTCTGGAAATGAAATTGCTGGCACAAAGGGTATGAGTGTGCACACTGTTATGTGGTGATATATACTGCCAGACTGCCCCTGTGAAAGGCTATTTAAATAGCATGTCATTGTCTTCCTGAGTCTGTTCCTAATGCAGTGCCGCATGTTCAATAAAACATTAAGAAAGGGCGGCGCCTGTCGCTCAGTGAGTAGGGCGTCAGCCCCATATATTGAAGGTGGCGGATTCAAACCCGGCCCTGGCCAAACTGCAACAACAAAAAAATAGCCAGGTGTTAGGCAGCACCTGTAGCTCAAAGGAGTAGGGTGCCCTCCCCATATACCGGAGGTGGCAGGTTCAAACCCAGCCCTGGCCAAAAACTGCAAAAAAAAAATAGCCAGATGTTGTGGCGGGCGCCTGTAGTCCTAACTACTCGGGAGGCTGAGGCAAGAGAATTGCCTAAGTTCAAGAGCTGGAGGTTGCTGTGAGCTGTGGTGCCACAGCACCCTACCGAAGGCGACAAAAGTGAGACTCTGTCTCTAAAATATAAATAATTAAATAAATATTAAAAAAATAAAAAAATAAACATTAAGAAATATTAGTTGGTGGTTGCAGCCTACCCAGGTCGTCTACTTCATTATATATTCTGAACTCATTTTCAGGGAGACTTGCAGCTCCTCTGCTAAAACGTTTAAGCCTCTCCACTTCCAAACTGAACAGCTTGGCCATTGGCCTGAGGCAGATTGCATCCTCCTCACAGGACAGTGTGGGGCGTGTTTTGCGCCGGACTCGCATTGCCAAAAACCTGGAACTAGAACAAGTGACAGTCCCAATTGGAGTTCTGCTGGTGATCTTTGAATCTCGCCCTGACTGTCTGCCCCAGGTATGTGACTGAAAGCCCTATCATCCCTGCAGGATGGTGTTTGGGATTGAGACCGGCGGAGCCTGATCAGCCTATCATTCCACAATATGGTAGCAATTTTCTAGCTTATGATTGACTTTTTTTCTCCTGTCACAATTCCCTGCTAGCCTACTGCAAGTAGTTTATCTAACAGGTGGCTTTGCCCGTGTAAGACCCCTTTATTATCAGTGTCACAGATGGCTTCCTATAAGTATATCTATTAGGAAAAAGAACGTCCAATATTTAATGGAAACTAGAATGGCAACCCTCTTTAAGGAAATTGCCATATCCAGGCTGCTATTGAGAAACAATTAACATAGTTAAAGGTCTTGCCAAGCAGCAATACTGAGAAATCACAAGGTGGTATTGGAAGGTGTCTTCTCTTTGTTGTCCTAAACTCTCTCCCCCGAATTCTGGGACCATTTCTCCACTAGACTGTCCTGTAGGACTATACCAGCTCTTTCTTCACACTAGGCTCAAGAACCTCAAAGGGAGATTCTATTTTAAAACAAAAAATTAGTCTCTCTTTAGGTAACCTTGGAAGTCTAAAAACCTTTGTGGAGGGGGTACTTCCTGACATGACCTTAAATTGGCCTGTTCACCAAAGGATTCCCATACCACCAAGGCTTGTCTTCAGCCCTTGGATGGTACTGGCACACCACCCCTCTGGCCACATAGCTGTCTTACAGAAATGCTCCAGTGATGACTGAAAACCTCACCCCCACTAGTGCAAGTGGGTCCTAAGTCTCACAAGGAGACTTTCCTCTTTAGCCAACTACAGCTGAGAGTCCTCACCTGGACTCTTAACCCTGATGTTTTCACAGAATCTACAAATGCTAAAAATTGTTGTCAGGATTTTGTGTGTTTGTACACTTATCTGGAGAAAGTTTACATAATTTTTATGAAAGGTATGAACAACAATAACAAAAAAGGATTAAGAACCACTAATTGCAAGATTAACATGGTCAGGTTAACAAGGTTTTTTAGTAAAGTTTCTTTCCCTGTGTTACAAAAGCAAGAACATTTTCATTCATCCCAAGAGCAGAAAATTAAGCTTTAGACTGAGAATGATCAGACCAAAACCCTCCTCTTGGATGGCCTACCTTTTCCTCCCCAAAAACCATGTGGGAAAGAGACTGCATTCCAGAGTCTCTGCCCCACCTATCCTGACAGGAGCTCTAGAGCTCTTGGACCAACTCCAGTGCTGGAGTAGGATGTTGCCAGAGGTGCCACTTCAGCCCCAGCTTGAGTCAGGTGGAGCAAGAACTTCCCTACAGAAGCAACTGGACTCCCTATTCTCTATAGTGGCCCAACTGGGGAGGGGGACTGTGTGGCCCTGGCCACTTAACTCAGGTTACTAAAGAACCATATAGGTGCTAAAGAAACCATAAGGTTTATATCCTAAGACTTAGGTGATTTGTTCTGGAGTCAAACCACTTCTGTAAGCCTCCAGGCTCTACCATTTAAAAGCTATATGACCTTGAGGAGTCATATAGCTCTATTGTCCTTATCTGTAAAGTGAGGGTAAAATAGGCACTTAATTCAATGAAGTGTTTTGAAGACAAGACAGTAAAGGCCTTATGACATGAAGAGAACAGTACTTAGAGCATGGAAAGAGTGCTCAGTGAATGCTGACATTACTGTGTCTGTTACTGTTTTTACCCTTTGATCCACTGCTTTCCCTTTGATCTGCAGGTGGCAGCCTTGGCTATTGCAAGTGGTAATGGTTTATTACTCAAAGGAGGAAAGGAGGCTGCACACAGCAACCGAATTCTTCACCTCCTGACCCAGGAGGCCCTCTCTATTCATGGAGTCAAGGAGGCTGTACAGCTGGTAGGTCCCTAGGAATGAGCCAAGTCAGGCCCAGAAGGGCCAGCTCAGGTGTTGGGGAATTTGAAGCAAAGCTTAGGTCACATGGGGCCAAGACACTTCTGAAGCCAGGCTTGAGTGGAGTGGCAACGGGTCTCTGAGCCTGCCAACATGAGGCCATTTGGCAGAGCCAGATGGCCTTCAGTGGCTAAGAAAGTCCACTCTGATACCACTGTGTTCTGGCAGTGCAGATTTGCAAGAATGTCAGTTAGACCTTCATTTTGGGGGGTCACAAAACAGCAAGAGTACCAGACGTAGATTGCGAGACTCGAGTTCTTATAGCAGAGTGATCTGGGGTAAGTCAGATGAAAAGTTTTATGAAAGTTTGTCATAAACTGCCATGGAACGTGTAAGTATGAGAGCGTGCTGTTATCACTATTGCTATTATGGTCATTATATTTACCATTATTTTACTCTCCTCTCCTATCAAATGAAATTTTGATACAACTGAGTACCTACTGTGTGCAAGGCACTTTTTATCCATTATCTCATTTAGACCCCACAACAACCCATGAAGAAAATACCATAAATTATTAAGCTTTCTAGATTGGAAAAAACCGGACCCAGAGGCAAAGTAATTCTCCCAGGATCATAGAGTCTGTGTTAGAGTTTAGATCTGGACTTAACCTGACTACAGATTCTTCTCTTCCCTTTGAGACCCACTCATTCCAACATTCCAAGAATCTTTTGGCTGCTGGAGAATGTTTACAAACATGCAGTATTGTGCACTCAATGACCAGACTCTGGGGTTTTTCTTATGGCAGCATAGTAGGTGGAAAGAGGAGAGATTTTTAAGGATTCAAATCCTAGCTGTACCAACTTCTGGCTTGGGACGTTTCCTCCTTCCTTCCCTCCCTTTCTTTCTGTTGATGTATAACATACATACAGTAAAGTATACAAATCCTATGTGAACAAATTTATGACTTCATCCATATGCACTCGTGCACGCACGTGCCCAAACACACACTTACCTGTAACCAGCAACCATATAAACATTCCCAACATCCCAGAAGGCTCCCTTGTGCCCTCCCAGTATGCCACACCCTACTGCTAGGAACCACTTCTTTTATTTTCTTTTTTTCTTTTCCTTTTTTTTTCTGAGACAGAGTTTCACTATGTTGCCCTCCGTAGAATGCTGTGGTGTTACAGCTCACAGTAAACTCAAATTCTTGGCCTTAAGCAATTCACTTGCCTCAGCCTCCCAAGTAGCTGGGACTACAGGCGCCTGCCACAATGCCCAGCTATTTTTTGTTGCAGTTGTCATTGTTGTTTAGCTGGCCCGGGCCAGGTTCGAACCCTCTGTGTATGTGGCTGGCACCATAACCACTGTGCTATGGGCGCCGAGCCCACTTCTTTTTACTTTCATTACATTAAATTATTTTTGCCTGTTCTTGAACACAACATAAGTGAAATTGTACAAAATGCACTTTTATGTTATATGTCATTTGTTCCTCATTATGTCTGTAACATTCATTCACATTGGTGCATTAAGCAGCTTTCTCTTTTTTTATCTCTAGTAGTATTCATTTACATGCATATACTATATTTTATTCTTTTTTCTGACCACGAATATTTGTTTACAGTTTTGGGCTATAATAGTTTGGGTATAAAGTTACCATGAACATTCTTGTATGTGTATATTTATGTTTGTTGTAAAAGTAACATGACCATATGGAGAAAAATTAAAAATCAAGAAGAGGAAACAAAATACCCATAATCTCAGTGTCCTAACACAGGCAGTTTAATTAGTGCAATCCACATGTCAGAGTAGAAGTTGTTAGCAAAAGTCAGAGAACCATGACTCCCTACCAAGACCCAGAATTTCCTTGAGGTGGTGATTAGAGAACCAGCAGAGCAACTGCTCCCTACTGTCACCTTCATTGCCTGATTTGTTCCTTATTTCACCTCAGATAGCCCTTTGTAGCTCTCTGGCACTTGGTGACTTAATTGCCCTGTCTTACAGCTAGCTGTGTCCAGGCGTTCCCTCCCTGTCAGACTCTGAGCTCCTGTATGTTCTGTGATGCAGAACTACACTGAGTGTGGTGGACGCACTTGCCAGATGACTTTGATTCCTGTGATCAGGAAGTTAATCTTGTGTTTAAAATAAGTACCTGATTTAGTTCTTAAGATGTACAGACATTTATCTATAAGAGGGAAGCTGCTATTTCTATATTTTGTGGGTCAGAAGATGTCATCTTTAACATTTTATTCTCTCCCTATTCAGGTAAATACCAGAGAAGAAGTGGAAGATCTTTGCCGCCTAGACAAAATGATAGATCTTATTATTCCACGTGGCTCTTCCCAGCTAGTCAGAGACATCCAGAAAGCTGCAAAGGGGATTCCAGTGATGGGGCATAGTGAAGGGATCTGCCACATGTATGTGGATTCAGAGGCCAGTGTTGATAAGGCCACCAGGCTGGGTGAGCTGGATGGGGTCTTTTGTTTTCTGAGGATGAAATAAATATTTATTAAATCCTCTGTGGCTCTGGATTACATTAATAGAAACAAGGCTTTATTGTTCTTCTTCCAGTCAGAGACTCTAAATGTGAATATCCAGCTGCCTGTAATGCTTTGGAGACTTTGTTAATCCACCGGGATCTGCTGAGAACACCATTGTTTGACCAGATCATTGATATGCTGAGAGTGGAACAGGTAAGGCAGGACCTGTTCTGCAAGACCAATACATTAGTTCCCGTCTTCCATTTTGGGACTTAGAACCCTGTGGAATTAGACAGGAGCAGCGGCCATATCATGTTGGGCAATTTAGGAAATGATATTTTTCAGCTTCTTCTATGTACAAAGTTCTATGCTAAGTGCAGAGGTGAGTAAAACACAATCCCTGCCCTCTGATAGTCTAATAGGAAGACTAAACCAGTATACAGATACCTTAATTATAAAGTAGACTGTATTTTAGGCATTGTTTCATTGCAAAAGAGTGTTCAAAAGTAAGACAAACCGGCTTCGCGCCTGTGGCTTAATGGGCTACGGCGCCAGCCACGTACACCTGAGCTGGCGGGTTCGAATCCAGCCCGGGTCCGCCAAACAACAGTGACGGCTGCAACCAAAAAAAAAAAAAAATGGTCGGATATTGTGGCGGGCGCCTGTAGTCCCAGCTACTTGGGACGCGGAGACAGGAGACTCGCTTGAGCCCAGGAATTGAAGGTTGCTGTGAGCTGTGATGCCACAGCACTCAATCCAGGGTGACAGCTTGAGGCTGTATATCAAAAAAAAAAAAAAAAAAAAGACAAACCACATGGCACCATGCTGAATGGACTATTTTAGGTAACCTTTTATTCACACTGCAAAGTTTAAAGTTTATGCTTCCAGACACACAATGCTTTTTGGATTTGATTTGAAAAGATTGTGCAAAAATGTTCTTAGACCTAAAATGTGTATGCATTCACTCCCTCTCTCCATATTTCTTCAGTTACCAATATTAGCATACATAGTAGGTGATATTCAGGAGTCAACAATTTGTATAGTGTATTATGTTCTTACAAAGTCATCATGGTTGTAAATTAAAACCAGTAAATTTCAAATATGAATTTATGCTCTGCCCTAAATTCATGACTGTAAAGAAATATAGGACGTCCATAAAGTTTGTGTGCAATTTAATATAGGCAACTATTTAAACATTAACTTTATGAACACCCTGTATAAGGTCTGACAGTTAAGTGTATGAACTTGCCACCTGCATTTACGTTGGCAGCACTGTTGAAAAAACTTGGTAAGGTTTCATAACCTTAGTGTATCAGTGTCTCACGGTTGTGTTCATGTTGATGTGTGGCAGGATCTTGCTGAGAAGTGTTCCTTATTCTTGTTGTGTGTTTTTGTATGCCATTGGGAGAATGTTGGAGCTTGAATTAGAGCATTGAACAAACACTCATAAATTTCTTGTCGAACTTGGCAAGAGTGGAAGTGAAATCAGGGACAAGTTAGTCCAAGTTTATGGGGATAATGCCATGAAGAAAATGTCAGTGTACAAATGGATTAAATGTTATTCTGTGGGAAGAGAAAGTGTCACTGATGAGGAGAGGTCAGGGAGGTCAGTAATAAGCAGAACTGAAGAAAATATTACAGAAATTTGTCGACTTGTGCAGCAAAATCATCGGCTGACTGAGAAGCATGGCAGACATGGATAGAGAAACAATTAGGGAAATCTTTTTTTTTGTTGTTGTTTTTTGAATTTTGTTTTCAACTGGCTTTCACTCAACTTAGTTTGAAGTTTTCTTTTTTTGAATTTTCTTTTTTTTTTTCTTTCTTCCTTTAGCAATTCTCTTGCCCTTAGCCTCCCAAGTAGCTGGGACTACAGGTGCCCATCACAACGCACAGCTTTTTTTTTTTTTTTTTGGTAGAGATGGGGTCTCTCTCTGACTCACACTGGTTCAGGCTGGTCTCAAACCTCTGAGCTCAGGCAGTTCACCAGCCTCGGCCTCCCAGAGGGCTAGGACTACAGGCGTGAGCCACCACATCTGACCAGTTAGGGAAATCTTACCTCAAAATCTTGAGCAACAAACCATGGCTCTTGTATCCGCTCACATGGCACTATCTTTGAGGCAGTTTTTAACCAGTAAACAAATAACTATATTGGATTGCCCTCTCTACTCAACCTGATCTGACCCCGAGTGACATTTTTCTTTACTCAGAGATAAAGGAAATAATTAAAGGAAGACATTTTGATGACATCCAAATCTAGAATACTGTGATGACAGCTCTGATAGCCATTCCAGGAAAAGAGTTCCAAAATTGCTTTGAAGGGGGATGAGGTACTGGTATTAGCCCATAGCTTCCCACGGAGAGTACTTCGAAGGTGACCATGCTGATATTCGGCACTTCAGTACAATGAGGAACGTACCAGGTAGCACTTTTTTCAGGATGAGTTTGTGAACTTCATTGTCAGACCTCATAGATGCTGTCAAGGCAGAAATGGACAACCTTTTAAACTATCTGCATAGATGCATTTTAAGCTTTAATATCTGATGTCATGACACTCTTTTCAGAATTCTGTAAACCAGCATAAAAGTAGAAAAAGGTGTCTTGGCTCAGTACCTGTAGCTCAAGCAGCTAGGGCCCCAGCCACGTACACCAAAGCCGGCGGGTTTGAATCCAGCCGGGCCCACCAAACAACAATGACAACTACAACCAAAAAGTAGCTGTTGCCTGTAGTCCCAGCTACTTGGGAGGCTGAGGCAAGAGAATCGCTTGAGCCCAGGAGTTTGAGGCTGCCGTGAGCTGTAACGCCACGGCACTCTCCCCAAGGTGACAGCTTAAGGCTCTTTGTCAAAAAAAAAAAAGAAAAGAAAAAAGGTGCCTGCTGGCCTTGGTTGCTTTGACCTGAAAATGTATCTCTTCCCTTACATCCTTTTTCTGGAAGTGAAAACTCCAGGCAGCTTAAAAATATGGCATGGTCCCAGTGAGAATTTAAAGGAATTGTTTTTGACAATGACAATGTCAGTGTACCCCACAGATTAAAAAGGAACTAGATCATGTGATCTTCTGTCATCAGGGCCCCTCCTTTATATAAGTGGCCTATTGACTGGGCACCTATGTTTGCCAAGCACCACAGTGAACTGGACTGGACAGGAGGAAAGTTCTCCTTTAGCTAGTACTAAGCCCTTCGCTCATGAGTTGTACATACTACGATATTGCAATCTTCAGAATGACGGTAGCCTTGAAATTCCTCTAATTAAAGTGAATCAGTATGGATACTTAATATGGCACTTTTGTGTGGCAGAAAGTAAACCCAGCAGGGTAACTTGTACCTTGTCCCTAAATGGTTGGCACTCTGTCCCTAAAGGTTAGGATTGGGCTTCAGTCCTGAAGGAAGTGGAGTCCCAGATAGGGATCAATGGTAGGGCCTCAGGAGCAATTAGGACAAAACAGATAATACTTGTAACTTGAGCCAAGGCAAAAGTTTGGTCCCAAAGAATCAAAGCATGAGCCCTATTCTGGGAATGTCTTGGAGAACAAGACCTAAGTGGGATCTAGCCTTGTGACCAAGGCCCTCAGTGACTGACCTCAGAATGGGCTGAGGAATGTAAAAAGGAATATACATTCCTTCAGCCAGGAACAGGATTAGTGCCAGAACCTGGGGCTGAGTTGAACCTAGAGGGTGGCCAGACTGACACAAAAATCCAACAAGAAACCACATTTTGAGGTGCTAAAAGAACCTAACCAAATATTGTTTACCTCTAAAGCAAACCTGGGGCTTCTCCACAGTGCAGGAAATAGAAATGTAGACATGGCACCTCCCTCTTGCCATGTGAACCTAGTGCCTAGGTCCTAAATGCAGGAAATGGGATTTTTATAGACTAATGTTTTTGTAAAATGCCAGAAGTCAGAGGCTTATGTTGATAGCCCATTAAATGCCTTGCACATTCTTAATGTTTAAAGGCTTCCTGCTTAAATCCTTGCTCCAGCTTCTCCAAGACCCAGTGCTGTCAGCACTTCCCAAAGCAGAGCATCCTGGAGGGTGGGAAAGCAGGGGTTAGTTACTTATCCAGGCCACAGTAGCTGCACTGAGCTATGGTTTTACAAGCTCATGGTACATCACAGAGGCTTATTTTGCTGTTTAATTTTGCTGATTAATTTTGGTTCCAGGTAAAAATTCATGCAGGCCCCAAGTTTGCCTCCTATCTGACCTTTAGCCCCTCTGAAGTGAAGTCCCTCCGAACTGAGTATGGAGACCTAGAATTGTGCATTGAAGTGGTGGACAACGTCCAGGAGGCCATTGACCACATCCACAAATATGGCAGCTCCCACACAGACGTCATCGTCACAGAGAATGGTATGTGTCCAGATGTTTTAAGCATACAGTATCTGCCTTCTCTGCTTTGATCTCCAAGGTAGTCCTGCTCCTCTTAGACCCTCTTGGAACTGCAGGAAAACATGATTTCAGCAGGCTGGTTTTAGTGCCCTGTATTCCTGCCTTTGGTGGTTTGCTGAATTCTTTTCACATCTCTTACCTCACTATATTATCACAGCATCTCTGTCAGGGAAGGGATGATTAGCTCTGACCCTGAGTCAGAGGCAGAGCTATGCAGCAGTTCTTACCCATAAGAGCACTAAGAACTAACCAGCAGTTCTTATTCTTAATGGAATTATAAAACCATTTTTTCCACTATGTCACCCTTGGTAGAATGCCATGGCATTACAGCTCACAGCAACCTCTAACTGTTGGGCTTAAGCAAGTCTTTTGCCTCAGCCCCCCAAGTAGCTGGGACTACAGGTGCCCGCCACAATGCCCACTTATTTTTGTTGTTGTTGTCATCATTTAGCAGGCCTGGGCTGGGTTTGAACCCTCCATCCCCGGTGTATGTGGCTGGCGCCCTAACCACTGAGCTACAGGCACAGAGCCTTTATAAACCGCCCCCCCCCTTTTTTTTTTGAGACAGAGTCTCACTATGTTGCCCACGGTAGAGTGCCATGGTGTCACAGCTCACAGCAACCTCAAAGTCTTGGGCTTAAGTGAGTCTCTTGCCTCAATCTCTCAAGTAGCTGGGACTACAGGCACCCACCACAATGCCCAGCAATTTTTTGTTGCAGTTGTCTTTGTTGATAAGTTGGCCTGGGCCGCGTACAAACCCGCAAATCTCGGTGTATATGGCTGGCACTGTAACCACTGTGCTACAGACACCAAGCCCCTTAAACCCATTTTATAGCAGGGGAAATCAAGACTCAGGAAGTTAAAGCAGAGCCAGCTCTGTCCATTGATTCTTATACTTCACAAATATGTATTGAGGGATACTCCTTAGTGTCAGGCATTAGAGGCATGATGGCAAAGGAAGCAAATAGGGCCCCTTGAGGAATTTAGAGTCATTTATCAGGGAATCATACCACCAGTAATAAGCTAACATTTATAGAGTGTGTACTTTGTGCTAGGCCCTGGGATGAGTACTCCACTGTGCCAACTCATTCATCCTCCTCACAGTCCTGTGAGCTATGTAGTGTTGTCAGTTCCTTTGTCTAGGCATAGTCACGCAGCGAGGGGGTGTGGAGCTAGGTTTCAACCTAGGCAGTGTGCCCTAGAGCCCATAAATAGGGAGTGTAGTTAGGCTGTTGTAGAACCAAGATGCATCTGTGTAGGAGATCCAGATTCCTCCTGGTATTCCCACCACTTCGTGACTGATGAGACTGGCTTGCCGTCTTCCTCTTCAGATTTTTCACACGTCTGTGCATTTAATATGTGAGAACATTTGTGGAAGCTCCCTGGGGGCCCAGATCCTACCCAGATCTGTCACTAGTAAGTGAGTGAAAGCAGGGATGTTCTCTGTGGGTCATCCTAATTGAGTTTCTCTTTCTTTACACTGAAGAGAAAACAGCAGAGTTCTTCCTCCATCACGTAGATAGCGCCTGTGTGTTCTGGAATGCCAGCACTCGCTTCTCTGATGGCTACCGCTTCGGACTGGGTAAGAAAGACTCTGGTCAGGGGACTAAGTAGTTCCTCATGTCTCACTGTGTAGTCCATGGCCATGGTGAGGTAGAAATGACAACTCTTCACTGTTACATGCTTGATCAGGTAATAGAGACCTGGCAAGATGGAATTATCAGAGAGAATAATAGTTACCCCCACAACCTAGTGGGAGTCCTATGTTCTAGGCATTTCATGCATCAAGAAGGTAGGTACTTGTATTTCCTTTATCATAGATGGAGAAACAAATTCAGGGAAGTAAAGTAACCTGCCCATATTCACACAGCTGGCATTCAGACCCACAGTGGTACGAACCCTGGGTTGCTTCCACTGCAGTGTAGGCAGACCACAGCCTATGTTTGTGCAAAGGGTTTGGCGAGTACAATGCCAAGGTCCCTGGAGCACTGCTATGGAAGACTTACGTCTTCAGAGTAACACAGCTAGATTCCCTCTGAGATAAGAATCTCCAATAAGGATAGGACAAAGAAAGGTGTTAGTATCTGTCCTGAGCCTAAGTACCACCATCAAAAACAAATAGGTAAGCCCAGAGTTGCAAGGTTAACTTCCAAAGCAGACTTTGAAATAAAAAGCTCCAGAAGGTACTCTTCTACCCCCTTCCATTAATTGTAAAATCTAATGTTGGGGTTATTTGGACAGCCTCTGGTTTTTAGGGGTACCATTGTATAAAACTCCTGTAAGACATTTATGGTACATTTTCTTTTTTTTTTTTTTTTTTTTATTTGAGACAGAGTCTCACTATGTCACCCTCACCCTCGGTAGAGTGCCATGGCATCACAGCTCACATCAACCTCCAACTCTTGAGCTTAGGCGATTCTCTTGCCTAAGTCTCCCAAGTAGCTGGGACTACAGGCGCCCGCCACAACACCCAACTATTTTTTGTGTTGTTGCAGTTTGGCCGGGGCTGGGTTCAAACCCACCACCCTCAGTATAAAGGAGTAGTGCCCTACTCACTGAGCCACAGGCACTGCCCAAGCTATTCTCTTGTCTCAGCCTCCCATGTAGCTTGGACTACAGGTGCCGGCCACAACACCCAGCTATTTTTTGGTTGCAGTTGTCACTGCTGTTTAGTTGGCCTGGGGTGGGCTTGAACCCATCAGCCTCAGTGCATGTGGCTGGCGCAGTAACCACTGTGCTACGGGCACCGCCGTGGTACATTTTCTGAATATTTGAAAACATTTTAATCCCCTGCACTCTGTGAACAGATGATCTGCCTGGAGAAGTAGTTCTCATTGAATTGTTAAAGGTTATTAAAGGGAATTTACTCGGTTATTTAGTCAGTAGACTGTTTTTAGCTCCCTGTTTCTATTATGTTGGAGTTATCACATGACTTACACTGATCTTTTTATTCCATATTTTTTTTTTTTTTGAGACAGAGCCTCAAGCTGTCACCCTGGGTAGAGTGCTGTGGCATCACAGCTGACAGCAACCTCCAATTCTTGGGCTCAAGCGAGTCTCCTGCCTCTGCCTCCCGAATAGCTAGGACTACAAGCACCCGCCACAACGCCCAGCCATTTTTTGGTTGCAGCCGTCATTGTTTGGCGGGCCGGGCTGGATTCGAACCCGCCAGCTCAGGTGTACATGGCTGGTGCCTTAGCCCGTTGAGCCACAGGCACTGAGCCTTATTCCATATTTTTTAACAAATTTTATTTTATTTTATTTTAGAGACAGAGTCTCACTTTGTTGCTCTCAGTAGAGTGCTGTGGCATCACAGCTCACGGCAACCTCCAGCTCTTGGGCTTAGGGATTTCTCTTGCCTCAGCCTCCCAAGTAGCTGGGACCACAGGTGCCCGCCACAATGTCTGGCTATGTTTTGTTGCAGTTTGGCTGGGGCCAAACCCTCCACCCTCTGTATATGGGGTCGGTGCCCTACTCACTGAGCCACAGGTGCCACCCTTTATTCCATATTCCTTTTTTTTTTTTTTTTTTGAGACAGAGCCTCAAGCTGTCACCCTGGATAGAGTGCCATGGCATCACAGCTCACAGCAACCTCCAATTCCTGGGCTCAAGCGATTCTCTTGCCTCCGCCTTCTAAGTAGCTGGGACTATAGGTGTCCGCCACAATGCCCGGCCATTTTTTGGTTGCAGCTGTCATTGTTGTTTGGCGGGCCCGGGCTGGATTCGAACCCGCCAGCTCAGGTGTACGTGGCTGGCACCTTAGCCCGTTGAGCCACAGCGCTGAGCCATATTCCATATTCCTAAAGAAGAAACAGCAAGATACTTAAAGGGCTGAGATTCCCACCACTTAGGTGAAAACCAAGGATGGGCAAAAAGCAAAAGACCACTCTGTTGTCCTTCCAGCACCAGCTCAGAGCAAAAGGGCTGACTCTGGTTGAGTTAAATCCCTGTGAAATGTGTCATTGCCAGTGACAGATCTTTATTGAGCACTTCCTACATTCCCGTCATTGTGCTAAGAGCATCACATGCATTACCTCAGTGCTACAAAGTGGATTCTGCTATATTCCTCATTTTCCAAAGGAAGAAATTGTAGCATCATAAATGAAGTTAGGTAACATGCACAAAGTCATATGGCCTCTATTCTATTGAACCAGAGTCTGAATCCCAGTGGTTTCACTTTCCTTGCTGGCCAGTAAACCAGGCACATTCCCGAGGTCTCTGTTCTCCACCTGGTCCTCCCTGGCACCTCCTTAGGGAGGCTTTCCCTCCCTAGCTTGTCCCCAGCCCCACTGCACAGTCTCTGTCTTAGCACCCTTCACTGCACGCAAGCACCACATGAGATCAGTTCCTCACCTGTCCTTTGCCTGACTTGCTCACTAGAATATCAGCTCCACGAAAGCAGGTCCTTTTATCTGTTATTCACCACTTTACCCCCAGGGCCCAGTACAGTGCCTGGCACATAGTACATGCTCAGTAAAGTTGGAGTGAATGAAGGAATGCTGCTGCACTATTTATAGTGCAGGATACTGAGCAAGACCCAAGGAACTCTCCTGATGTGCCTTGGGTCTGAGCCAGCAACAAAAGGGAAGTGAAATGAACAGTAACGCTTTCATGTAGTCCATAACTGATGAATGCTCACATGCTAAGACTTCTGGGCAATACTAAGAACATGGCCCTTACTTTGTAGGATTTAAAGTATATTTAAGGAAGTGAAACCTTCATACTAGACATTTTTATATACCAAAACATGCCCAAATGTCAAAATATAGTATATAATTCAGATGCTAAATTGATATCAGAGATAGCACTTCTGGTATTATCAAAGTACATATGTTAGGCCAAATCAGGATGTGCCCCCCTTGTAATGAAACCTAATTTTCCACAGAGGCCTAGGGAATGTGCCTAGGCTAGTGGTCAGCAAGGAAAGTGAAACCACTGGGATTCAGATTCAAGAGCACAGAGGCCATATGAATTTGCACATATTACCTAAATACAGGGATAAAATGCAGATGAGAGGGTGGCACCTGTGGCTCAGTGGGTAGGGCACCGGCCTCATATACCGAGAGTGGTGGGTTGGAACCTGGCCCCGATCAAACTGTAACAAAAAATAGCCAGGCGTTGTGGTGAGCTCCTGTAGTCCCAACTACTTGAGAGGCTGAGGCAAGAGAATTGCCTAAGCCCAGGAGTTGGAGGCTGTTGTGAGCTGTGACACCATGGCACTCTACCGAGGGTGATAAAGTGAAACTCATCTCTACAAAAAAAAAAAAAAAATGCAGATGCAAGGCCCACAGATAGGATTTCATTAGAAGGGGGCACATCCTGATCTGGCCTAACTAGAGAACATACTATAGGGATGGTGTGACTCAGGCCAGCCTGGGGAGGATGGGTCAGGTGTTGGCAGGGGTAGAAGGGTACCAAGTGAGGAGAATTCCATTGTGTATCTGGGACGTGGACAAGAAGCAGAGGCAGGGAAAAGCCTCATCTTCATCCATGCTTTTCCACAGGAGCTGAAGTGGGAATCAGTACGTCACGAATCCACGCCAGGGGACCAGTAGGACTTGAGGGACTACTTACTACTAAGTGGCTGCTACGAGGCCAGGACCACGTGGTCTCAGATTTCTCAGAGCATGGAAGTCTAAAATATCTTCATGAGAATCTCCCTATTCCTCAGAGAAACACCAACTGAAAAGAACCAAGAAAACCTGGAAATGTTCCAGGAGGTCTTCATAGTTAAACTTGTCTTAGAAGAATCTCAGGGGAGAAGCCAGATCTTGTCTCCCAGTTTCTGGAAGCATCTGCCTGTTGGAAAGTGCACCCACATGCTTGTGGGCTTAATTTGGCAACTTCAGTCTTGGCTAGTATGTATATTCCAGCTCACCTTTTTTTTTTTAAGTAAAAAGTAATTGCTCCAGACAGGGACTTCACATTGCCCGGTCCAATTTTCTTCAATGATAGAAAGGTGCAGTTTCCCCCACATAAAAGGCAAAGAAAATCATGGCTGCTTTTTGTCACCTCAGTGAGGTAAAGGCTCCCTTGGGATTTGGTTGGCACTAGATGCCAGCCACCATAATAAGTCTTCTCACACTTCATGTCATTTCATTTCTTTCACACATAGTCATCTTCAGAAAAGATTGGGAATTTTAGAAGAGGGGTAGCTCTTCTTTTTAGCATTCTCATCAGAAACAGTCACCACAATGGACTGAATCATTTCCACTGGGACCATTTGTATTTATTTGTGGAGTAAATAAATAATCATCCCAGTCACTTGCAGCTTCTCCCAGGCAAGGAGGTGCTGCGTCCCTGTGATGCAGTTGGAACCTGAGCTGCAGACAGGAGGTACGAGTCTCAGGATGTTCCCCTCTGAGCAGGAGGAATATCTACAGCAATCATGCTTGAAATTTTTATATGAATTATTTTGTCATCCTATCCTTTCTTCCAAAACAAAAATAAGAGGATTATTTTAATACTTTGGATTCTTCCCCCCTTTTTGACAAATAAAGTTCTTATGAAAAGACTGCAGGATTGAAGTTTTTCCCTTATTTGTCCCACCCCCACATGTGACCTTCTTGTCCCTACTGTGGGCATGGTCTCTTCTCTGGGAGTCGTCTGGGGAGAGGGGACATCTGCCTTAGCAGCGTTGGTGGAAGCAGCCAGGCAGACCTCAGCAGGGGCACTCAGAGTTGGAGAGAGGAGTGGACAACAGGAGAGTAAGCCCAGGAGCTTCAAGGCTAAAGCATGGTGATGCTCAGAAGTGAGTAGACATGTGCAGTGTGAGCCAGCTACCATGTGTCACATCCCCACAGCCTCTGTTTAGACAGTTGGAGCCCAAACTGCCATCCCTAGTTCACTTTAGACACAGATAACTTCATCCTTCATCCTCCCAGCTCCTCCTTGGCCATCCTGCTGCCTCAGGACCACTTGACAGCTCTGACCCCTCACTTCTCCCTCAAGTCTAGCACTTGTCCTTGGGGTCCCTGGTGCCCAACAGTCTACAGTTCAAAGACTTGGGGTCTTCCTAAAGAAATAAGCAGGCTGTTTTCCTCTGATGATGTTTTATGAGCAAAAGGATTACAGTGTCATGTGGAACATGTTCCCAGGCTGGCTGCAAACCCTACCTCTCATCCAGACCCTTACATGGTCTGGCAAGTTGTCCTGCCTGCCCTGCCCTCTGAACGGAATTTTGGCATAGCTTGCCTGAAAAGGCAATAAACAAAGTCCTGCCTGACACTATCACAAATACCACAATCGGCTCCCAACCAGAAATGAATGCCCAGGCGTCTAAAATAGAAAAGGACCCAAGAAAGTGAGGCCTTTGGGGAAGACTTCACTGAGAAGGCAGACCTGTTCTGGGCCTTGAGAAAGACCATCACCATAAAAAAAATTCTGAGCTCCACTTTTACTAAACTGGCCTGAATCAGTCACTGTAGTAAATATACACAGAGTTGAGCTGCATGCCATGGAAAACCCAAACAATTGAGTCTATACATGATGGTTCATTTTTTTCTCATGTAAAAAGAGGTCTAGAGGTCGACAGCCAGGGCTGAGGTAGTGCCTACATGATGGCCTTGTGCACTCAGCTGCCTTTGGTTTCCGCTCTTCCATCTTAAGGCTGAGGTCCTTTGGGCTTTCAATAATAAAAGACCATAGACTAGGCTTAGAAGAGGGGCAGCTCTCTTTTTCAACCTTCACAACTGCATTCCAGAAAGAAGGACCATATGCAAAAGAGTATGTGCCAGCTTTCCCCTTGTCATTGACTGTCCAGGACTGGCACATGGTCTCCCCTCAAGCATCTAGAATTGCCTACTTCAGTTCTCTTAAATGATGGAAAGGGGTGGTTGCTCCCCATAGAAAAGGAAGGGAAAATTGTGGCTGCTGCTTTTTTTTTTTTTTTTTTTGAGACAGACCCTCAAGCTGTCGCCCTGAGTAAAGTGCCCAGAATAGAGTGCAGTGACATCACAGCTCACAGCAACCTCTGACTCCTGGGCTCAAGCAATTCTCTTGCCTCAACCTCTCAAGTAGCTGGGACTACAGGCGCCCGCCACAACACCCAGCTTTTTTTTTTTTAGTTGTAGTTGTCATTGTTTGGCAGGCCCAGGCTGGATTCAATCCCGCCAGCTCTGGTGTATGTGGCTGGTGCCTTAGCCGCTTGAGCTACAGGCACCACGCCTGTGGCTGCTTCTTACCAGCTGGATAAAATAAAGGCTCATTTTATCTGTTCATATTGGATCTCCAAGAAAGTAGGGGTTCTCTTGGTAAGGAAGAGTGGAAATGGGATTAGGAAAGGTTTCATTGATTAATGGAGCTGAGAGTATAGCCTATTCACTAAGCAATGTGGCTGTTGCAGAATGAAGGAGATATGGAACGGAAGTCTCTACCTGCACGGCCTCACAGAAAAGAAATGGCCAGGAGGTGCCTAGACGCCCTGAAGGATCATGGTGCTATCTGCAGCCCAGCACATTGGAGGGAGCTCTGCACCAGGATTCCAGAATATTTTTTCCAGCTCTGCCAGGGACCTTCGGTAACTTAAACAGTTGTGCCTCAGTTTCCCCATCCATAGAACGGAAGCTTAGATCACTTTTCCATTTAGGTGAGAGTGGGGGAGGCTTTCCATCACTAAGTTGCAAATTAGCAGAACAAGGTGTTTTTCCTACCTGACATGCACAGCTGCCCAAGCCTTTGATGGGAATTTGAAAGCTAAGCCCAAAGTCTTCTCCCCTCTACCCTCTGCACACAGCCACCTCTGCTAATTGCCAGATACATGGACCTTAGATTACTTTAAACTGTGGTCCAAGGATCATTGAAGCAGAATGACCAGAGGGCCTAGCTAAAACTGCAGATTCCCTCACGGAGACCTGCTGAGCCGAAATTTCTGGGCCTAAGGCAAGGAATTAGAATTGACACCCGACTTATGTGATTTATCCACCATCACCACTGCAAATAACCTGAAAGTTTTATTTTTCACCTGTAATAAGTTCAGAAAAAGATAGTCCAAGGCTAGTGAGACAGCTCTGTAGTGCCATTAAGAACCCAGATTCTTCTCAACTTTGGCCCTGACATTCTTAACTATGCAGTGTCCGTCACATGTGATGGTTGTCACCTCCACACCTATGTTCCATCTAGGCCCTAAGCAGGGAGAAGGGCAGGGGTATGAGCAGTTAAATTTGCCCAACACACCACATTTAAAGAGCCTTCCTGGAAGCCCCAAGCATGACGTTGTCTTACATCTCATCAGGAGAAAATGTTTCACGTAGCCACATGGGCAACTCTAGCTGCAAGTGAGTCTGAGAAATAATAGCTTTATACCTGGGCATATGTAAAAATCAGGATCCTCTTTGTATGGAAAAGGAGAAGATAAATACTAGGTAAGCTAGTGGTGTTTGCTAGTTACTGCTAATGACTTTCTTTCTTTCTTTCTTTCTTGAGACAAAGCCTTAAGCTGTTGGCTTGGATAGAGTGCTGTGGCATCACTGCTCACAGCAACCTCCAACTCCTGGGCTTGAGCGATTCTCTTGCCTCAGCCTCCCAAGTAGCTGGAACTAACAGGTGCCCGCCACAATGCCCAGCTATTTTTTGGTTGTAGTTGTCATTGTTGTTAGGTGGACCTGAGCTGGATTCGAACCCGCCAGCTCAGGTTATGTGGCTGGCACCTTAACCGCTTGAGCTACAGGTGCCAAGCCACTGCTGATTTTCTAAAGAGTGGGTTCTCCTGGAAGACCTCTTTGTTCCCTTGAACTCATTGATGGGTTTTGTAATGCAGGTTTTGTGGGGGAAAGTTGCATTGCCCCATAAGAGGTAGAAAAAATATTAAATTCCTGGGCAATTTTGGAGAGTTAAAATGAGTTATAGACCTGCCCTAGGCAGAGGGTACAGACTGAGGATCAGTAGGAAGTTAGGCTAAAGAAAGCCAAATCGCCAAAGTGTAAGAAAAGTCATCTGTTTTTAAATTAATGGTTTGATAGGACTGTTATGGACTGAATGCTTGCATTCCCCCGCCCCAAGTTCATATTGTAAAGCCCTACTTTCCACCATGATAGTATTTGGACATGGCACCTTTGGGAAGTAATTAGGGTTAGATGAGGTCATGAGGGTTACATGATGGGATTACTGCCTTTATAAGAACAGACACCAGAGAACTTCACACCCTCTCCCACACCTACCACCCGACCCTGACAACCTCTTGTGAGGACCTAGCAAGAAGACCAGATAGCCTTTTGCAAGCTAGGAAGTAGGAGGTCCCTCTCCAGGAACTGAATCTGCCAGCACTTTGATCTTCGACCTCACAGCCTCCAGACTGAGATATAAATTTGTTATTCAGAAATTACCATATTCTATGGTATTTTATTAAGAAAGCCCAAGCAAACCAAGATGGAGTTTTATCTTGGAGGTACTTGCATTTTAGAAAAGGAGTCCTGTTATTTCAAAATGGTAGCCAGTGACAGTGGAAAGAGCATGCATTTGGGAGTCATGTGACCTGTACCCCCATCTATAAATTGTGTGAACTTAGCAGAATTACCTTTGCTGAATTGAGACTCAATTTTTTTTTAAATTTATTGTTGGGGATTCATTGAGGGCACAAGAAACCAGGTTACACTGATTGCATTTGTTAGGTAAAGACCCTCTTACAATCGTGCTTTGCCCCCAAAAGAGACTCAATTTTTTAATTGGAAAAAAAAAAATAGACAAGTAATACCTACCTTAAAGGGCTCCTATCAGTAAAGAATCAGGTAATGGACTAGACACCTAGCCCATGGAAGAAGCACCATCACTGTTAGCCACAACTAGCCACATCTGTCTTTGTATTCCCACTGAGCCCAGCTAGGATTAATGAATACAGATGCTCACTATCTGTTGAAAAGGACTTGGGCAGAGCTGTAGAGGGAGAGAGCACCATCTCAGATCCATGGACCATTAGGGACATCAATATGAGGATGGCAGCCTAAAATGATCATGTCTTCCCTGATCCCAACTTGTTTCTAAACGACTGAGGAGTGTCATTGTTCTCACCTAGTTATGAAAGTGCCCTGTGGAGTCTCTTGTAGTGGAAGGTGGGTTAAATGTTACAATGTCTTTTCTACTACTGCTTCTGGGAAAAACCAATGAATATCTTCAGAACCACTCTGAAGGGCATCTCATTTAAGTTAGAAGAATTCTGCCTTTAGTGAGAATGAGATTTAAAGCTTCATTCAGCATTCAATGGACACCTACTATGTGCTGGGAATTTCGGGTGCTGGGAATAAGAGATATTCCTCCCTACCCAATGTTTCAAATCTTAACCTATCTGAGAATTGCTCCTCTAACCTTAGGTAAGGTAATTCTCCTTAGTTCCCGGCCCTTAGTGCCTATTTTATTCTTAGGAGAAACCCTTTGATCACTAGGAAGACGCCAAACTAGACAGATATGTTCCCATGTTGGAAAGAATCACCATAATTTAAGAAAGGCAACCTGCTCTTTATTCCGTCTGGCCCCAGGATTCCTCTGACACTAGAGGGCAGACTGGCCCCATGGACCTAAGGAAGTTTGTCCACCCTCAGCCCAGCAAACTACCTCTTCCCATCCTCAGACTGATCTGGAAATGAAGTGCTGGCACAGTAAAACAACTTTTACCTAGAAGGTAAGAACACAAGCTTTTTGGTTAAGAGACAGAATAGGGTTTGAACCTTGATCCCACACCTACTAGCTGTTTGACCTGGGGAAAGTGTCTTAACTTCTCTGAACTTTGATAATGCTTATTCACAAATGGGTTTTGTTTTTTGTTTTTTGTTTTTTTTTTTGAGACAGAGCCTCAAGCTGTCACCCTGGATAGAGTCCTTTGGCATCACAGCTCACAGCAACCTCTAATTCCTGGTCTCAAGCGAGTCTCCTGCCTCTGCCTCCCAAGTAGCTGGGATTACAGGCGCTCACCACAATGCCTGGCCATTTTTTTTTTTTTTGGTTGCAGCCACCATTGTTGTTTGGCAGGCCTGGGCTGGATTCGAACCCACCAGTTCAGGTGTACGTGGCTGGTACCTTAGCTTGTTGAGCCACAGGCATCGAGCCTCACAAATGGGTTTTATGAGATTGATTGTAAAACATCAGCACATTACCCAGTACATGGTAAACCTTCAATATCTGCTACTATTTTTGATTCTAAGGAGTGGAATTCTCTTAGTTCTTGACATTGCTGTTTTATTTAAAGTCCAAACATCTCTTCCTAGGAAATAATATAAGGACACTCTTAGGGTGTTTCTACCATGTATCAGGCACCATAGGAGGAGCCTGATATATGAGGCTACAATCATCTGAGTGAGAAAATTATTATCCCTATTTTACAGGCATAAAAACTAAGGATCAGAAAAGTTAAGTAAATTGTTCAAGATCACACAGTTAGAAAGCCATAGAGGAATCTGGATTCAAACCCAAGACAGCTGGGCTTCAAAGCTCTTCAGCACCATAGGGGACTGTAGGAGTAGTGATTTCCTAGAAGCTTCTTGTACCTTAGCCCAAAGGCAAGATGTAAGGGTGAGGAAGGAGGTTGCCATAGCTACTAGCTAGACCCCTTTTCAAGTAATCAGATCCTCGGTCTGTTCTAGTTTTGCAAGAGGAGTTGCTTGTCTGGAAACTCTCCTCCACACCTGCCCCTGGAGGGAGCCGACTGTGCCTGAATTATTTAGAGAGTCTCTAGACACTTGATATAATGAGCAGGTGTGGATGCTTCTCTGACTTTCCCCAACATGCCTTTACTTACCCCCTCTCCCCTCCCCCAGCTGCCTATGGGGAAAAAGTAAGTGTTGTCCTTCTCCTCATTGTGTATGCCTCCCGTGTTCTCCATCCAGAATCTCCTGGTGAGAAGTGGACCATCTTCCTTGCAGATTTCAAAATCATTTGATTTGAGTTGAAATTGGTCACATAGATAGAACCTTAACTAGTAAACGGATAAATTATCTTTTTCTATTGATACACAGTTCCTTTTCCTCTAGCCTAAGTTTCTATTATATAAGTCAAATGTAAAGATTGAGTTTGTATAAATGAAAAAAGCTAACAAAAATTTTCACACTGTATATTTAAAACTATGCTTATGAAAAAGACTGGAGGGAAATATGAAAATAATGGTAGCAGGAGGCCTATAGTTCTTCTTAGGTCATAACAGCATATGTGATAGCGTAACAGCAGGTATTAATACATTCAATGACAAGAGCTATATGCTTTCTAAAATCTGTTCCCTGCTCACACACCCTCACCTGAGTGCTCACCTGAATCCATCCCTTGACCATCATCCTCCTACCCATCACTTCTTTTCTCCCACTTCCTCCTCCTAGGCCAGTCATGTGGGGTCATTGTGCTGCCTGAGGGAATTGTCCTAGGAGGGAATAATTGTTTTCAGATTTGTTCCCTATTTAGTCTGTGACTTCATATTGTTATAGGCATCCTTTGTAGTACCTCCTGCTTCAACCTCTCAGATAGCTGGAACTAAAAGTGCATGTTACAATGCCTGGCTAATTTTTTAATTTGTTGTAGAGATGGGATCTTGTGACTTTGCCTAGGCTGATCTCAAACTCCTCGCCTCAAGCTCCTACCTTGGCCTCCCAAAATGCTGGGATTATAGATGTGAGCCTGTCACACCTGTCTACCGATAGATTTTAATGTAAAATCCAACTGAATCCATTGTACTTTCCTTTAAAAAAAAAAAAAAAAAAAAGGCTGGCCTCAAATTCCTAGACTCAAGCAATCTTCCTACCTCGGCCTCCTGAGTAGCTAAATTACAAGTGGGTGTCACTTTGTCTGAATACAGGGAATGATTAGCCACTAAAATAATTCACCATTAAAAGTCTTGTTTTTGAAGAATATTTATTAACATGAGGAAGAGGCTCACTTTAAAATAGTGAATAGAAAAAAACTAGGGTAGGCCAGGTGCGGTGGCTCATGCCTGTAATCTTAGCACTCTGGGAGGCCAAGGCAGGTGGATTGCTTGAGCTCAAGAGTTCAAGTCTAGCCTGAGCAAGAGCGAGACACCATCTCTACTAAAAATAGAAAAATTAGCCAGGCATTATAGTAGGCGCCTGTAGTCCCAGCTACTCAGGAGGCTGAGGCAAGAAGGTTGCTTGAACCCAGGAGTTTAAGGTCCCTGTGAGCTAGGCTGATGCTACAGCACTGTAGCCTGGAGCAACAGAGTGAGATTCTCTCAAAAAAAAAAAAAACAAAAAAAAAAAAAAAAGGAAGAAAGAAAAAGGAAAACACTAGGCTATACAACAATATAATTAATATTTCCTAATTATATATTTGATTAGAAAAAGATTGGAAGAAAAATGTATCAAATACTATGATTCTTACTAAGCAGTGAGATTACAAGTAACTTTTGTTTTTTAGAGACAGATTTTCACTTTGTCACCCTCGGTAGAGTGCCTTGGTGTTACAGCTCACAGCAACTTCCGGCTCTTGGGCTTAGGTGATTCTCTTGCCTCAGCCTCTCTAGTAGCTAGGACCACAGGCTCCTGCCACAACGCCCAGCTATTTTTTGTTGCAGTTTGGCTGGTGCCGGGTTTGAACCCACCACCCTCAGTATATGGGGCCGGCGCCCTACTCACTGAGCCACAGGTGCCGCCCCACAAGTAACTTTTGTATTATATTTTTCTAAATTTTATGATTTTTCTACTTTACTACTATATTTTTAAATTTGTTTTATTCTTATAGCTACTAATGTATTTTTTTATGGGGAATTATTAGTACAAGGGTGAAAATAAAATTTGTGATAACAATTTTTTAAATTCTGAAGAGAAGCTTATTTTCCATTCCATCCATTTTGGTATTCTGTCTTTTGCACATGGAGAAATCAAGACTCAGGGGCTCTAGGTGACACAGAGGGAAAAGCCCAGACTGGAACCCAGATCCCTGCCCTTAGGGAGATAGGGCCTTAGAGGAGAAATTGGACTGGTAAGTTCTAAGGTGTCTTCTAGCCCACAGCTCTTTCTCCCAGCTCTCTGCTGGTTTCACCTCCTGCGTTCACAGCCCTGTCAGGGCAAAAGAACTTCAGAAAGCTGTGAAGTGTTGCTGTTCCAGGTATTTCACTGAACTCTAATTTTCCTTCTCTAACTTGCAAATAAGGCTACATCTCTGACTCCATGTTTCCAGATTCTGTTTCAATGCAGACAATTAGATAGTAAATAATTCAAGAGGACGGAAACTGGCAAAGTGGTGTGTGATGTCCAAATAGCTATCTTATTTACTCTCTGGTGTAAACTTCAGGCTCATCTGCAACTCAGGGGCCCCAGCAATAGGTGAAATGTGCAAACACAGGACTCTCCCATGTATCTATTCCCAGCCATCTTTTGGTATCATCTAAGGCCAGGAACTTAGTTTTCCTGGTTGATTATGTAAAACAGTGTAACTTTGACAGATTCAGATGACTTCTTAGGCATGTTTGAAGTACTTTCCATGGTAGGCTGAGTGATCAGAATCCAGAAGCATCAGTTTCTCCTTGGGGTGATCATCATTTAAAGCAGAGGTCTCAGAAAAATCACCATCCATCCTTTAGCTCTCTTCCTTCTGCGCAACGAGGAAGACACATTTCACTACATCCTTCTAAACCTACCTATCATTAAAGAAGCAGTCTTAGTTAAGACTCTTTGAATCACAGGTAACATAAACCACCTCCATCTTGCCTAAGAAGAAAAGGATAATGTATTATCTGGACACAGTAGTGTCCCAGAAAGCCCACGGGCAAAGAAAAATAGAGAGAGCCCAGCCTCTCAAGAAACTGGACTTAGCTTAGGCAAAACAAGGGAAATACGTGGCTCAGGTGAGTGAACTAGAGCAGGGGCAAGTGACTGGAATCATCTACCAAACCCTGGATGCTCATCATGCCTCTCCTTTCTGTGTAAGTGCTCATTTCCTCTTGCTGGAGAATAGCTTCTTCCATGAGCATGGGACACAGCCAGAGGAAGCTTACACACTTCCCCCCCAGCTTCACCACACCTCCCACTTACCCACTGCAAATATAAAAAGACTCTGTCCTCAGTTTCAGTGCAAAAAGACTCCGATAGGTCTCCTTGGGCCACCTGAGCTCCCTTTAGGAGAGGTGTGGAGAAGGGGCCACAATGTGGCCTGGGTTGATTTAGCCACATATACCTGTAAGACCTTACATGGTTAAATATTGAAATAATTTCATAGGACTTCCTCCCCTTGATAGGATGTATATGCAGCAACAATTCAATACTTCTGCTGAAATAACTAGAAAAAACTGGGTCAGTTACAAAAAGCATATTATTAAAGATATTGGAGAGTTGTGGCAGCAATGGGCCCTAATGAACTAAAATTTTGGAGAAGAAAGAGCCTTTTCTAAATAAGCTGATCAACTCTGAACATTTACTTCCCTAGAGTATTTGCCAAATGTGGCCCCAGGCCAAGGGTAGAGTTTGGCCTAGGTATAAGATTCCTCTTGGGGGGCAAAGAGAAACTGGTAGTGCTTTTTTTTTAATCTTTACCAACGTGTTAGAGTTTTTGATGATTTACGTGATCTGGCGTAACATTAGAATCTGGAAGAGCTCTAAACACATGGCCAGTTTTCCCCATGGAACATTTGCTCCTGGCATAGAGCAGGAGAGGCTGAGCCAGAAGGGTCTAACAGCAGAAGGAAATTTCCCACAGGCTTGCAGTACATAGCGAAGTCCTATTGGACAGAGGAGGCCTGAAGCAAACACAAATCTGGTGTTCTCCTCAAGACATTTGCCAGATTTTGAACCTGTATGAGGCAAGAGATCAAAAAGCTAAGCTCTAGTTCCTGATATCAGAACTCCCACAGGTTTTCAGGGTTGAGAAGATAGAGACCTGCCGGGCCGTTGATCAAAAGCCTGAGTGGGCTCCCATCAAGAAACAGGAAAGAGGCTCGGCGCCTGTGGCTCAAGTGGCTAAGGCGCCAGCCACATACACTAGAGCTGGCAGGTTTGAATCCAGCCAGGCCCGCCAAACAATGACAGCTGCAACCAAAAAATGGCCAGGTGTTGTGGCAGTTGCCTGTAGTCCCAGCTACTTGGGAGGCGGAGGCAGGAGAATTGCTTGAGCCCAGGAGTTGGAGGTTGCTGTGAGCTGTGATGCCACAGCACTCTACCCAGGGTGATAGCTTGAGACTCTGTCTCAAAAAAAAAAAAAAAAGAAACA
>CAUYRH010041244.1:0-37620 GCA_963574655.1 Perodicticus potto | reverse complement strand
GCACTCTTCCGTTCAGATGAATTCTGTACCTGAGGTGTGCCTTCTTGGGGCTGCAGGCACTCTCAGCCGAGGTTATCCACAGAAATCACTTCTCTCTCTTGGCTGGGTTCCCAGGATTCAGCTCAATTGTGCAGTTTCGAGGTTATCCTCCCTTTTGGATAGGAGCCTTTTTCAGAAACTGCTTCCAGTCAGCCATCTTGCTCCGCCCCCAGAAGCCTAGATTTTAGCACATGCAATAGTAGTGCTTCCAGGATAAAAGACAAACAGGATTCTGTGTAAAAAATATATTTACATTTGAAATAAGATATGTGACTCTGACATATATATGCTGTGATGCCACAAAAAAACCCAACTAATGTTCACAAAACAGTATTTTTATTTCTTTTCTGCCCTCTGATTCATGTCAAATTAAATAGATATGACAAGTGTATGACAGATTTATGCTGACATAATAACGCAAAATGACAGGATTTTGCTTGCTTGGTTGCCTACTATTTCTTATTTCTTTCAAATGCAAGACTGAAAACCAACTCTAAATGAGAGGTTTTTATTTGAACTAATTTGCTTTCTAAATAAAATGACTTCTTAGAATTAAGAGTAAACACTTTGAAAACTTAATGTGCTCTGTGAAACTTGGAAAATGCTTTACTTGCAAGATCATAATTCATTTTACTAACAGCCTTGGTAAAAGTAAAAGTTCCTACTATGCTACTTGTTTTACAAATGGGGAAACTGAGGATCACAGAAATTTAGTAGCAGAAAGTTGTGGTCCCTGAACGGGAGCAGGAAAATCCCAAGGGTAGCTGGACAGAGGTCATTCAGAAGGGAGGTATCACATCAAGAGAACAAGTGTTTATTAACAAATGATCTTGTTAAGCCATGTTTTGCCATTAGGGAAGATTTCTTGAGAAATCTTAGTCTTGAGAAACAAGCTAGAGGAAATGTTAATGCAAAGTTCCATTTCAAATTCCTAAGTGCTGAAATATACTTCAAATGAACTAATTATGTAATGGTGCTTGTTTGGCACACAATTATTCAAGGTCAAAGGTTATCCCACAGAATCTCCCACTAGTATAATCTTTGAGAATCAGTTAAACTATTAATATTTAGTTATCAGTTCATTTATCTGAAAACTAAGTTTCTACAGAAATTGCAAGCTCTAATATTCTGTGATTTTATGAGGATGTTTTGCTGTGGTTTATTTCTACTCTCTCTCTTCCCTCTCAGCCATTTATTTACCTTATAAAGAATTCTGTTCATAAATCTGTTTATTAGAGCAAGCATTGGCTTCATACCAATCTTGATGGAATTTGCTTTTATTCATATTTAAATAGTTGAGATGGAGAATGCAATCCTTATAAAACTAAATCTTATAAAACTATTTACATTTTCCGTGCTTTAAAAAGTAAATATGTCAGTCTAAGTTTTTTCTTTAACGAATAGTAGTGTGGAAACCTAGAAAAACCATGTCGTCTGTATAGTATTCTTTCTCGAGGAAATAAAGGTCACTTTGAACAAACAAGTAATACTCTGTGCCAGCTGGGGAGTCTTTGCATTCATTAAAACCACAGTGAACTTGCGGCATGTTAAACTCAAATGAATTAGTGACAAACACAGCAAAAGCAAAATTCATGGAATTTAGAATTAACAGTTCTTCAGAAATCCTTCATCAAATAATTTAAGAAAATAGAAGTGGAGGGGGCTATTTCTAATCATAATGAAGATATACTAGAATACTAACTAGTAGGCAATTGGGTTTGCTTCTAGAAGACATTTTCAGATGTATTCTGTATCTTTTATTTACCATAAGACCACTGTAATGTGAATTTAGTCAGGAAATGGTTTCATAAGATGATCAGTAAAATACCAGTAAAGCTTTAATATATCTTAAACAGTCAAACTAGAAATATAAGATCCTCCTGGAATTGGTTTTTCCTTGTCCTGAAATGTAGTTCAAAAGCCCATTTAATTATACATGAAGGACTAATTAGAGCAGAAATGTTGTTCTTTTCTCCCTGATATTTTCTACCTCTGGTCATAATTAAGCAAAGATTTAAAGACATTCGATCAAGAGTTACTAAAGATATTGCAATACTTAATTTTAGATCATTTTATCTTTTGATTAGATCAACATTATTCAGACATGTTTAGGAGGAAAATATATTTCCTTGCTGAAGTTTTCAGATATCATTACTGAACATTTACCAAGGTCAAGTAGATGAATTAAATTGTTTTTTGTCTATTCAGTGAAAATTCACTGCATCCTGTCTTATGTTTGGTAGATAAATTTTCCTGAATTAAGACAAGTATTTAGTTTAAAGCCAATGATAAGATTTTCTAAAATCTCTCTTATTTTTCAAAGATGACCTGTTAGCACTCTGTGGAACTAATGTGCTTAGGATCATGTTTTAGACAATACTGGGCACGTTGTAGCTACAAGGTTACAAGATCTTTTTTACACCTGTGGTTTATCTCCGTATTCTTCTGTGCTGTCATCATGCCCAAAGCTGTTGATGGCAACATGGCCCATGAGACATCCCTGTGGTACTCTGCAGAGATGAAGAGCTGATTCTGAGGCCATTTTTTGTTTCTCTGTTCTTGTGTGCATTGGTTTGCTAGGACTGGCATAACAAAATATCACAGGCTGAATGACTTAGACAACGGAAATTTATTTTCTCACAGTTTTGGAGGATTAGAAGCCGAAGATCAAAGTGTTGGCAAGTAGTTTCTTTTAAGGCCGTTTTCTTTCCAGGGCTTGCAGACAATCATTTTTGCTTTTTCTCAGTATGTATATTTCCCTGATAATGCTCTCTATGCGTCCAAATTCCCTCTTTTGATAAGAGCGACAATCAGATTAGAGCCCACACAGGTAACTTTATTTAACCTTAATTACCTCTTTAAAAGCCTTATCTCCAAGTAGTCACATTCTGATGTACTGGGGTTAGGACATCAAAACATGAATTTATTACATATTCCTTCTTGTACCCCTGGTTGCTTTTAGATTTTTCTCCTTATCACTAGTTTTCAGAAATTTGCCTGATGTTTTTTTTTCTTTAAATCATAGCTGTGTACAATAATGCAAGTTTTTTTTGTATTTTTCTTATTTAAAAATTCATTGTGCTTATTAGATCTGTGGGTTAACAATTTTTATTAAATTCAGAAAATGTTTTGCCATTTTCCCCATCAAATATATTTAGGTACTTCCTTTACTTCTAGAAATTACACATATGCTGGACTTTTATAAATCTGTGATCTATTTAAGACTTTTGTCCATTTTTCTAGTGTTTGTCTTTAGCCATTTTAATACCAATTTTTAAAAGTGTCCTAATTATTAACAATATTAGCCCCCTTTCCTATGACCACATTGTATGTATTTTCTCCCGGTTTATCATTTATATTTTGGGTTTGTTTGCATTTGTTGGGGTTTAGTTATATTTTCAGCATGTAGAAATATTTTGAGATAATTGAATTTACCTCTTTTTCTTCTTCTGATAGTGGATAATAGTTATAAGGATGTTCCCAATACTCAGAATATAAAGGTATTTTTATGTTTTATTCCAGTACTTTTATGATTTTTTTACATTTAATCCTCTGATTGATTTGGTATTTATTCTTTGAATGAAGTATGGTTTCAACATTTTTTTCCCCACAGGTTATTTATTAATTTTTCCCAGCATCTTCTATTGAGTTTCCATCATGTTTAGCACATACTAAATTTCTATGTGAACATGGTCTATTTTTCACTTTGCTATTATCTTTAGTTAGCCTTCTATTTATTAATTTATTAATGTATCAAGATTGCACTCTTTTAAGTATGGAAGCTTTGCAGTAACTGTTAAACTAGTCACCTACAATTTATCTTCTATTTTGTGATTTTCAAGCAAGTATTTTATCATTATTATTACATATGAACATTTGAGTCAATTTATCTACCTCTGGGGGGAAAAATGATAGGTTTTTTTTGTTTGGTTTGTTTTTTGAGACAGAGTCTCAAGCTGTTGCCCTGGATAGAGTGCCATTGTGTCATAGCTCACAGCAACCTACAACTTGGGCTCAAGTGATCCTCTTGCCTCAGTTTTTCTATTTTTAGTAGAGACAGGGGGTTTCACTTTTGCTCAGGCTGGTCTTGAATTCATGAACTCAGGCAATCCACTGCCTCGTCCTCCTGGAGTGCTAGGATTACAGGTATGAGCCACCACATCCAGCCATAACAGTGGTATTTTAATCAAAATCATATTAAATTTATAAATTACCTAAAGGAGATAATCATGCATGACACAGTTATGATGCTGAGTTAGAACTGATGCCTTTCTATTTGATGAAGCTTATATTTGCGTTTTTCAGGAATGTTTTAAAATTTGCAGCCTTTGCAAATATCTTAAGTTTATTTGTAAGTATTTTGTAGCTATAGTAACATGTTTTTCTTTTCCATACCACTTTCTTATTATTGTTTGTGTATTTATAGGCCACTGATTTGTTTGATTTTTTTCTATTTTACTTAATTCATTTATTTGAGTTCAATGTCAGTGTCATTGGCAGGTTTAGGGAGGTATAACTAGGAATTTTTGAGGAACTGAGAAACACAGAAAGTAAAGTAATATTGTTTGGAGACAACAGAAGAGATATCGATTCCCTTCCTTCTGGATCCAGTAGCAAAGGACAAGTCTAGAATCATGAGAGATGAACTGAGGCAGACTTCACCTGTGAGAGCAGGTAAATATGCCTGTCCTTTTGACATTTTAGGTATTCTTAGCCTTTAAAAAGAGAGACTTCCGAGCAGCGCCTGTGGCTCATAGGAGTAGGGCACCAACCCAATATGCTGGAGATGGCAGGTTCAAACCCAGCCCTGGCTAAAAACTACACACAAAAAAGAAAAAGACTTCCTAGAAATATTGATGTTGGCTTTCCCTTGTTTAAACTTTCTGGAGATCTATGAGTCTTCCAATAACTACCAAATTATTGTACTCATTTCTCCTCATTACCATCTTCAGTGATTGAGGAAAGCCTAAATAGAATTTTCTTCTGAAAGTGCAAATAACTCTGAAGGAAGCGCAGGTAGGATATGTAAACAAGAGGCAGCAGCAGTCAGCCAGGAGATGGGGCATCTAGGCAACATCTGAGATGATGCCTTACAACATCCCTGCAGTGCAAGGTGCATTGTGGAGGAGAGCAGGAAAGATATGGAGAGTTCTATTAGCAATGCAGACATGCTGTTCCAGGTCCCTCATCACCTTCTGACTGCTGAGTCACTGACTGACAGCTGAGAAAGGCTGATCCCTTGTGGAGATCCGCCAGCCAGGGTATCTGCCAGCAAGTGGTGGTCTCCTTTTGGCTGGTGTAAATAGTATTTTCTTCTGCTGTTTTTTAGCCCCCTTATTTTGCAGCCAGTGAGGGATATAGAATAGCTATTGGAACACATGTGGCAAATACATGTGTATTTTATCTTACAAAGATAGATTCAGTGATGACTGTGCAGGAAATTAACTTTTGCTGCAGAAGACAAAAAACAACAATAATAGGAAAACACAAACGAACAAACACACAAAAACAGCAGCAAAAGAAAAATAAATGAGATGGCTGTCAGAGTCAATATCACCCTGGTACCTCTGTCTTATTATTTTCTCTGTTTTAGGTGCTTTCCTGTAACAAATAGTGGAAAAGAAAAGTTAGGTAGGAAGAGAGAGGGAAAGGGTGAACAATAAAAACCCAGAACAAGTCTAACCCCTGAAACCGATAAACTATTTACTCTTCTCTGTCATCCAATTTAAACAATTTAATGGATAAGTAAATTAAGGAGTGGATGCATGAGAAGCTAAATCCCCAAATTATAGACATACTACTAAAAGATGATGTGGCTCGGCGCTCATAGCACAGTAGTTTTGCACCAGCCACATACACAGAGGCTGGTGAGTTTGAACATGGCCCGGGCCAGCTAAAACAACAATGACAACTGTAACAACAACAACAAAAGAATAGCTGGGCATTGTGGTGGGTGCCTGTAATCACAGCTACTGGGGAGGCTGAGGCGAAAGAATCACTTAAGCCTGAGAGTTGGAGGTTGCTATGAACTATGATGCCACAGCACTCTACTGTGGGTAACATAGTGAGACTCTGTCTCAAAAAAAAAAAAAAAAATGATGTGTTGTATCCAAGTAATTAATAAAACATTGTCAAGTAACGAATAGGACCTTAATAGAATATTCTCTTCTTCATATTCTTTGCAACCCAATCTTTCTTGTTTACCCCAGAAAGAGAGCCCACGGTGCTCACTTTGAACAAATGTTTAGCTCTCAACGTGATTATGCTTAACACAAATACACCATTTATTGTAAAACTACACACACCCTTTTAAAAATGAATATCAGCCTGCTAATTTCAGAAACGTGATTTTTCATGATTCCACATCTGGGAATCCCTGCCAATCTGTGTGCAGTTTTCATATATATTCATATCTATTTGCATTTGCAGCTTAAGTCAGATATTGTCTGATTATATCACATTGTATTTGCTTTTCTTTGCTTGGTTTTATGTTTGTTACATAGACATGTTTCAGAATTAATACTTTATAAATTCTCAGATACATTTCTGACTAACAATTTAATGGCTATGTGCGTTTTTGTGCAAATTTCAGTATATTTTCTGCCTACATCCTATTAATACACATCCTTTTAAGAGTGAAACAATATCCCAACACATCTATGAAATCGTTTTTTCTAGTGATAAATACCATGATATCCCAGGAGATTGTTTAGCACAGTATTGTGAAGTGACCTTCACCTAAGTCAGTAAAAAAATAGAGTTTCATTACGGGGCTTCAACTACTACAATGTAAGTCCTACTTAAATTATACCCAATACTTGGGGAAGCATCAGAAGCTTACATTCCCCACTTTTTTCTCTCTCTCTGTACTCAGACATCACTGTACAGGCTTCCATTGCCAATATATGACTGATCTTGAATTTGGAATTTTATGTTTTGGCTTCATTTCGTTGAAACCAATTTAAGTAAGTATAAATAGTTATGGTGGAGTACATTCTTTTTGTAGTGCCCTTAGGACCAATAAGGAAATCACTAGAACTTTAGATAAAATATTTATTTTAATGAAAGTATATAAAGAGGTATCTGGAAGAAATTTGGCCCTGGAGATTTTTCATTCCAGTTTTATTAAGATATAATTTGTATGCGTGAAAATTCTTCTATTCTAAGTATATAATTCAGTATTTTTATAGAATTCTGCAACAATATAGAAACTATTCTCCAGTATAACTCTATTTCATCCTTTCTATGTTGTGCTAGTATTGACATGTAAAGTACCTCTTCATACATTATAAGAACAATATAGTTAGATAATTGTCATTTTATAGAATTATATTTTAATTTAGTTAAGATATATATATACACACACACACACTCATACACACATGTATATGTGTATATACACGTGTATGTTCACACATACTGTTTTTCATATTACCTTCCATGAACACTATCTCTTTAGGTGCATTTAAGTTGCCATTTGATATCATTTTCTTCAGCTTGATGGCCTTCCTTTAGTATTTACACTAAGGGAGGCCTGTCAGACACAAGGCCCCTGTCTTTGTCCCAGAAATGTCTTTATTTCACTTTCATTTATTAAATTTATGGTTAACACTTTCTCCTTCAGTAATTTAAACATCATCCTCCTGACTTCAGGCCTTTTTGTTTCCGAAGCACCCTTAGTTTTATTGTGGTGAACTTCTATATTATTAGTCATTTATTTCTTGTTTGTTGCTTTCAACATTTTCTTTTTCTTTTTGGCTTTCGACAGCTTTACCGTACCATGTCTGGGCATGGATCTCTTCGAATGTGTTCAACCTGGAGTTTGTTGAGCTTCTTAGATGTTTAGATAAGCGTTTTCAATCAATTGTGGGGAATTTTTAGCCATTAGTTTCTCTCTCTCTCTCCTCGTTTTTCCCCTCTTTTCCCATCTTTCTTTCTGGAACTCCCATTACGTACATATTTATTGATTCACTTAATAATGTCACACAGGTTTCTGAGACTGTGTTCATTTTTCTTTATTCTTCTTTCTTTGGTTCTTCAGATTAGACAATATCTGTTGATCTCTTTTAAGGTGTACTTCCTGTCTCTTCTGTTGGTGCAAAGTTTGAGCCTCTTTGGTGAATTTTTTATTTCTAGTATGTGGTGCTTTTCAAGCTCAAAACACTCTTTAAAAAATAATTTCTATGTTTCTATTTTCAGTGTTTGCTTGTTAAGCAATGATTATTATATTTACCTTTAATTCTTTAAACACACTTGTGGCCACTTTTTTTTTTGCAGGTTTTGGCTGGGGCCATGTTTGAACTTGCCACCTCCAGTATATGGGGCTGGTGCCCTACTCCTTGAGCCATAGGCGCTGCCCTTATGACCATTCTTTTAACATCTTTGTCCACTAAATACAGTATCTGCACCCCTTCAAATGCAATGTATATTCCTTATTTTCTGCATCTGGGTTACACCTCTCTATCTCTTGTCTAATATTGTAAATTCTTATTAAAATTATACATTTCAGATAATAATACATTGTAGCAAGTCTTGGTTGTTACAGAATTCGAAGATAAACCCAGAATTCCTGCTTTCTAATGTCTATGTCTTGAATATCCTCCTTGGGTTTGAGCAGAACCTGTGAACACAATGGATGCCACTACCATGATTAGTAACATTATATAGTAAAGGTGACTCTGAGCAGAAGAATTAGTTAAGCCACGGTCACTCTTCTGACCCATGGAAACTGTTATAATAACTGTATGTTGCTTTAAGTCATTAAGCTGCAGGAATTTGTGACGTGGCATAAAGAACTAATACCCCTTCCCCAAATAACTGTTTGTTTGGATTTTTATCCATTACTTTCCTAGATTAATTCTGTATAGTCTATCTCACACATAATGTTCTATTGCTGACATTTCTGCTGTCTTATTAATTTTAATTCTTATTTTTATTTTTAAGCCTGTTTTTTAATGGGTTATACCTTGATAAACATGTCTAAGCAGTCACCTAATGATTTTTCAGAATGTACTTAAACAACGTGAGCTGATAAGTCTTCCACCCTTAGCCTGTGCATTCGTGTGCGGCTTGGGGAATGCACGCAAAATAAAGGCAGTTTTAAATCTTCCTTAGCCTTTACTTTCTGTCATCTTCTGTCATCACTCTTCTGTGTACTAAATGTCATGAGAATGTGGCGGACCCAGAATTCTCATACCTTGCTGGTGAGAATGTTAAGTGATTCAACCGTTTTGAAGACAGTTTTTCAACATCTTAAAGTGATATCCATCTACCATTTGATCCAACCACTCCACTCTTAGATTTTATACAGGGGAAAGAAAAGTGCACATACCTACAAAGAGTTACCCATGAATGTTTAAGCCACTTTATTTGTAATACTTTAAAACTGGAAATAACCCAAATGTCCATCAATAGGGTGAAAGGACATATTACTACTTAGCAATAAAAATCTTAATATGTCACAACTTGATAGTAATTATGTCAAGTGAAAGAAGCTAATATGAAAGAGAAAGCATACTTTATATTACCATTTATATAAAACTCTAGGAAATGAAAACTAACACATGGATAGGAAACAGATGAGTAGTTTTCTGGTGACTCAGAGGGGTCAAGATGGGGAGTGGCAGAAATGAAAGATTACACAGAAGCAAGAAAAAACTTTTGGAGAGTGATAGATTGTTTAATATTTTGATTGTATGGACAGTTTCACAAATGTATACTAAGCTTGGAACTAAGGTGAGGTGAGTGAGGCACTAATCACAGGCATGAAATTTAGGCAGGTAAAGGTGGGGAAGGCAAACATTCAGTAATCAAAATAAATAATACTTAATGCAACATTTTTTTAAATATAATTTTTTAATATGTTGAAAGAATATAAAACATTTAAATAAAGACAATATCTGACTCTGTCCTTGCCAAACCCTATATATTCAACTCAACCTACTCTAAGCTCTGGTTCCAATAAAGCTCTATTTACACATATTCACAATACCATTATTCACAGGCCTGGCTTTGTTATCTTTTTGCAACTTAAACTTAACATGTTTAGAGCAAGCTCTATTTTCATGTAATCTCATACAAACATAGCCCTAGGAGATCAAAATAAACAGTGTAGAGTAATTTATCAGTTGACTGAATTTTGATCAGAGTAATTATATATATTCTGTGAATTAAAGAGAATAATTTATAAAAGAAGATCAAATAGATTAAAAATCCAGATCATTAAAATGCGGGCTGAGAAACTGTGACAAATTATCTTATAGCTCTTCTATTTCTACTGCAACTTTTCGTATTGTTATGTGTCTTTACATAATAGAAATAACTAAGATGTAGAAAATAAATATTAAAGGCAGTTAGAAATAGACGGTAGAGGGAGTTAAGATAATGCTGTCTTTAATCAATGCCTTGGCAATGGATATGACGGCAATAAGTTTTAGGGAATGTACACATTCATAAGCCTAGAGGAAACCATCTAATTCTCCATAGGTCCTATCTTATAAGCCTAGACCTTATCTATTCTGCCAGAATCTTACCAATCTATTTCCAAGAAAGAAATCACATCACTATGAATATATCCATGAAAATTATGAAAAACTTTACACTCTTCGGTGTATATATCCTTTGTAAGGTAATAGAAGCAATTTAAATTAAGAATGTAAGAGAAATGTTAAAAAAAAAATTGGCTGGGAAGTGCCACCAGCAGGGTGGTGGAATAGGAAGTCTCAGACTTTTATTCCATCACAAAAATTTCAACCAGCAACTATCTACAGTAATAACACTTTGGCAAAAACCTCTAAACTTGTAAATAAGCCTGAGATACCCTCAGGGACCATAGAACTGAATAAAAACTACATTAGATGGTAAGAGGAATGATATCAGTTTGACTATGTCGCCCTCTCCCCCTCTCAAGTAGACATAGTGCCATGCATAGTGGCCCATGGTTTCTACAAGGGAAAAGGGATCCAGAGACAGACATCCATCTTCACTAGCTGACAGATTCTCAAGATGTCCACTGTCATCTCACATCACAGGAAACACTGAGGGTAATACATAGCTAAACTGCCTAGGTTCAGATAGAAACAAAGAAAGGAAGCATTGCTCACAGCAACCTGCAGATAGATCTTGATGGTAGTTCCATTTAACTGCCAGCAGAGGTGCCTGATCATTGCTACCAGTCGCACAGCTCACTCACAAACCTGACTGAGCTTGTTACTTTCAGAAGCATGATGGAAAGCCCAATCTAGCTTGAGTCCCTAGACTGCCACTCTCCATGCCTAGCCTCAGACCACAGCCCAACGTCTGACCCAGGAAGAGAAATACCTGCCTCAGAGTATTTCAACAAAGTACTGGGATAAACTTGTGCTATATAAGAATTCAAATGTTGGGTTGGTTCACTCTCAAAGACCACCACAGGATTCCTCCTTAGGAGGAAGATGCAACATGATGCCCTGTAGCAAAGCACAGGGACTATATTTGTACAACCAAGGCCTTTGAATAGCAGCTTAGCCCAGTGGCAAAGCCCACTCCAGGCAAAAAGGTCAACCATGACCTGAGCATAGCAGATGAACTCAGGCAACAACTTCACATAACCCACGGATCCAACATGTTGCCCTGCCCAAATTGCAGAACTCAAATGGCAGTACTGCTTGGCCAGGAAATGCATTCTGTGTCCCAGCACTATTAGAGGCAATTAAAGTGCCTAGCTTGTAGCTCTGCCTGACATCAGAGCCTAGACAGTGGTCTCATCGGACAATGAAGCCCAGCCACATCTGATTTCAGAGCAAAGGCAGAGGCTCAGTATGCTACAGAAACCCCAAACAAACTGCCTGCCTAGTGTAATTACCATTTACAATCACTAACTTGACTTAATAATAAAAGGATGTCCCTGCCAAAAAAGGAGAAAAAAGTTGCTGTATCCTCAAATGCAGAGACACCAATGTAAAAATACAGATTACAAAGAATCAGAGAATCATAACACCTCCAAGGGAAATTAATGTAGCTTCAACAATGGACTCTAAAGAAATAAAGATCTGTGATAGGACTAACAAAGAATTAAAAACAGTCCTTTCAAAGAAGTTCAGTGAAAGTTATGTGGATAGAAAATTAAATAAAATTTGGAAAACCATCCCCCAAAATAAGAAATTTGACAAAAAAAGAAACAATAAAAAATAGAACTAGAGATGAAAAACACAATGTCTTAACTAAAAATAAATAACAGTAATAGCAAGTTTTAATAGCAAGCTCAATTAAGAAGAAAAAGCTAAGTTAGCTTAAGAAAGAACTCTCAAAGTTATGCATTCACAGGAGCAAAGGTATAAAGAATGAAAAAGAATAAAGAAGCCTACGGAAATTATGATACATCATCAAGAGACCTAACATACACTTATTAGAGAGACCTAAAGGAGAGAGGAAAGAGAAAGGGCCACAAAATATATTGAACTGGAAATAAATCCACTCTCTGGAAGATGGTGAGTGAATGTCTTCATTGGATCCACTTTCCCACCAGGAAATCTTACCTCAATTTCTTAGGGAATGGCTAGGAGACAGTGAGAAGGAACTGCTCTGGGGAGAAAACACACCTTAGGTCCAATGTTTCTTCTTAGATCTAAGGACCTACACTAAGGTACCATTCTTGATCCTCACTTTTAACAAACTGTGAGTGGTCCTGGAAACCAGTGGCACCAGTCCTGGGCATTAGGGAAACTCATGGTGCTGCTTGTGAAACTGTGACTTAAGTAGGAGGTTGGCTTCTACAAACAAGGCTAAGAGGCAAGGATAGTGAGGACTGTAACTGCTGGCACTGGAAGTGGGCATCTACCTCCTGGAACCTGCACAGCACAAGAGTTACTGTGGAGGTTTGATCTTGAACACGGCTGAGTCACTTATGGCCTGGGGCTGAGTTCTGGGATGGGTATAAGTTGCCACATCTGACTGAACAGCTGGGTTGGATGCATTGGCTGGGATGGGGATAGAGTCCTCTTGGGACTGAGGTGTAAGAGAGATGCAAGTCTTCCATGATAGAATATTAGCACAGTAGCTGTCACTTCTCACCTAAACATTTTGCAAGGGCCTAAAGGAAAACTCAACTTCCCCATCATGGCTGATTTATATACCACTGGCAGTGGGGGCTGAGTGCAAGCTTACCTGGTCCAGCTCCACTTGGCTTCACTCTACCCTCTGAGACAGAGTGCAGAATCCAGGATCCTGGGAGTTCCACAGCACAATCCATCACCTGGGAAACCTGAGTTCTTCTCCCAGGGGACAGAGGTCAAGTATAAACACCCTACTCCTGGCTTATACTTGCTAGCACGACCTAAGGCCAACCTGCCCTCACAGCCCATGCAACCACTGATAATATAAGTGCACAGTGTTTGGGACCCAGAAAAGCTGAATAATGTTCCATTGTGTATATATGATCCATTTTCTTTATCAAAACCTCCATTGTTAGAGGGGACATAATTCAAAACAAAAATTTATTCATTCTTGTTTTATATGTACCATATGTGTGTGTGTATGTACATATGTGTATATGTGTGTGTCCATATGTGTATATATGTATGTATACATATATATAGCCTGAAGGTAATTTTATACAATATTTCAAATAATTTTTGGTTTGTCAACTGAGGAATCACAAGGTTCATAAATGTGGAATGGAGAGTTTTTCTCTTACAAAGACTTGTAGCCAGTGGGCTGGCCATCCTGCAGGCTCAGCAGCGTAGCCTTAGTTGGAAACTGAAGGTACAGGTACTTTGAGACCAGGAAGAGTGAGAAGGGAATTTATGTTGGACAAATCAGCTAAGTATACATATTCAACAGTGTTTAGGAGAAGTTATGCATATTAATGAAGGCAGGAAATACATATGTGCAGTGAACAAACATGCAGGTAACGTATGTGCTACGTCCACTTTGAGATAGAAAGTTAAATACATTAAAATTAGGCTCTGAATGTCAAGACGTAAAACAGATGTCACAGAGGTATTCTTTGCACAGCCTCTATAAACCAGCCAGAACCAGTCCATGGCTGGTTGGTTGTTGTGTGAAAATTGCAGAAAGGAAGGGAAGTCTAGCAAGTCTTTCAAAATGGCTGATTTCTGGGTTTAATTCTTGAAAAAGAAAGCCTAATAGTTTTTAGGATGGGTAAAGTATATCTGACCTCTTGTCCCGATATGGCCAGGAACTCAGTTTTTAAGGCTTCTATGGAGTCCCTTTGGTCAAGAAGGGATCCATTCATTTAGTTGGGGATCTTAGGATTTTATTTCTACTTCTCAGCTTGAAACAAAGTTTGCGAACATTGAATCTTCAGAAAGCAAATGTGTTAGTACCTCAGCCACCCACGTGCACAATCTGTGGTTATTTGATATCACCACTGTTCTTAACTCTGAATTTATACGCCCCTAATAAGTGTCAGGTCCAACCCTGGGGGCAGGGTTCACCAAGACCTGTGAAACTGGCTGCAACCAAGTGAAACAATAGAAACAATAAGAAAGAAAGAGACAAGAGAAACAGAATAGAATTTTCAAAGATGGGAACTCAGGTGACCACCACCCATTTGTGGGGTTTCAGTGATGGCCCTGAGTGTCTGTTCCACTCAGTTTTATTAAAGGCTGTTTGCCCAGAGGGTGAGCTGAGGGAGGAAACAAAAATACCAGCAGTTTCTCTGAGTGAGCATACCAGCTCTTATTGTTTTTATAATGATTAAGGGTCTGAGCAGCCTTCCTGAGCCTTGTGTGGGGGCAGCCTCCTGTCTGAAGTCACTCACACACATAGATTCCTAGGGAGTGGTTAAACTCCAATAGTTCCTTGTGGAGTAAAATGCCTCTGCATCAATCTCCTCTGAAGAAGAGATGGGAGAGAGGAATTTTCCTCTTATCATCACCACAGAGGGTCTTCCTCTGTGATAAGGGATATAAACTCTCCTGCCCATATTTCAGGGTTTCAAGTTTTCACTTGATCTCTGCCCCAGCCAAATGCAAATCTCCACAATGGGTATCTGCTTTGACTGTTTACTGGGCAGGAAATGGCCTAGTTAATGTATCTTTCCAGGCCTTCTCTAGCCTCTTCTATTGCCATTATTCCTCAGAGTGTTCACAGACCCAGCAGAGATGTTTGTAAGCTGTATGCCCAATAGGCCAGAGTTCTAGGAAAAGCAGGAAACTTTCTCAGATAAGAAATTTAGCAGTGGCTGGTTTAAAGGCAAAGTAGCTGACTTCTTTGTTCTGACTCACTCAGAATTTTAATTTTTCCCTTTTTCTGTGGGTGTTTTCCCTTGCCAAGAATGAGGTACTCGGTCCCCATTCTACCTGCAAATAAGCAGTATTTTTCTCACATTTATTCACACATAGGTACTTAACAGTAAAAAATATGGCATACCATTAATACAGTAAAAAACTGTTCAGGGTAACTAAGCAGCACAGTAACATAACAAGAATCCCTGCATCAACTGTTAGTAACAGCAACAAACAATGGTAGGATTTCAGTCTCCACCTGTGGGGCCATAATTTTATTAAGACAAAATGTACAATGCATGTTTTTAGGTGAAAATAAATATCAAAAGTGACTGAGAAATCAGGAGGTAGGTTCTTCAGAGATAAGGAGGCATTCTGCTGGATGGCTTTTTAAAATTCTTCCTCCATAGATCTTTGACTATTAACAACAACATTTCTTTCCAAAGATGCTCTTTGATTTTACAAAATGACATGATTTTTCATTTTGTTGCAAATGCACACTGCTCTGGTCCTTCAATAAGCACATATCATACTTATTTACTAAGTTGTCTACAGGAACTTTGACAATGTTAACATTGCCATCTCTCTCTTTTTTTAACAATGTTTTCTTCATCTTTACTATTATTACAACCACTTTGACTCAGAACCATTTTGGCCATATCACCATTGCTCAATCAATGAACACATGGAGCCTCTTTATCAATGTTACAAATTTCTTCAGTATCCACTTTGTCCAGTGTACTTATGGACTTGAAGGTTTCTATTTTTTGCATATGTCAGAAGATCAGACACCATTTTTTCTCATTTCTTCCTCATAAGAAATCTTTCAAAGCCACTACTTTGTCAATCATGTGATATACTCTCAAGCTAAAGGTTGTACCAGGCATGCACAACTACGTTGTTAGTCCCTGTGTTTCAAACAATGGCAACAGGATATATGACATCCTTTGTGCTGAAATTCTTTTGGAACTTTCCAAACTCACCTCTGAGTTTGTTAGCATGCTGTTCAAAGAAGAGCTTTTATATTTACTCTTCATTGATCAAAGGACATTCTGGACACATGGCTGAATTAATGAAGTGACATTTGGAGAAAGTTACAGAATAAACATTATTTTTAATGCATGTATCTTCTGGAGGATGAGCAGAATAGTTGTCAAGGAATTACAAAATCTTGTATCATCCTCCAGTCTAGTTTTCCTGCAGTTAGCATGAGCCGCTAGCACAAAATATTTCTGAAAGCAATCAGAAAAGATGGCCCAGTGACACATGCCTTTTTATTAGGATAATAATGGGCTGATGAGAAATTCACTCCTTGAAAATAGTGACAATGTGAGCTTTTTCATATCAAAACAAATTTACTTATGCATATCTGCTATGCTAGCACATCCAAGCACAAGTATTTTTTACTTAACTTCTGCAAGGGTTACCTTATCACGTATAGTTAGTTTCTCTCTGGGACAATAATGCCAAAAATAATGTTTCACAGCATTATAGGTATGATTTGGCATGAGATTTTCATTAACAATGACTTTGGTAAATTATCAATGAATTTCCCTGATGCTATGATTGCAGATGCTTTATCACCACAAATCTAAAAAAATAAAATGTAGCATTTTTTTAAAAAATTGTCAGCAATCAACTTGTTGAATATTCAATTTTTTTCAATTTTCAGTTCAATATGACAGCTCTTTGCTTATTTCATATCAATATAGCATTAAGTAGCTTGTGTTCACTGCAATTGTGATGGATCTGCTCTTTGAATACATTATCATTTTTAGCTTTATGCACCATTTTTTCTATTTTTTCAAATTATCTTCTGTTCATCACTTTCAGCATAGAACACAAACAGTTTCTTCAGATCATATATGGTGGTCATTCCAGCACACACTCTTCTATAGCACATTTCTCACTTAAACCACCGTCAAGTTTCTCCAACAGCTTGACTTTCTTTGCTCTGGATAAACAAAAATACTTCCTCTGTTTCTTATCACTGTTAACCATAGAGGTATCTTCAGGCCTTTTGACATTGTCAACAACATCTTTATACTACAGAGCATAAAGTAAGCAAAAAATCACGATTAGTCATGCACATGAGTTTTGGATCCTTGTGGAGCATTTTGGGGAAACTGTTAGTGTGTCTGTCCTGCACATGTGCATTTAAAAAAGTATCATTTGATTACATTTTGTGGGTAAATCTGGGCATGTGTGCAAAAGATAAATCACATCCTAAGAGGACAGTTAGTGTCTTTCTTCTATTGTGGATGCTAAATAAACGGTGCCCTTGTAATTGATTGTGTCTTGTCACATAAGATTAGATGTGGAATTTTCCATTTGTGGGGTTATAAAAATGTTTCACGTTTTAGAGCATTCTGGAATTCAAATTTTCCAATTAGGGATTTTTAACCTGTCTGTACACACAATTGAATACTATTTCACCTTTTAAGAGAAGAAATCTGTCATTTGCAACAATATCAATGAACCTACAGGGCACTATGCTGAGTGAAATAAACCAGGCAAAGAAAAAGGAAAGTGCACGTTTCACTTGTGTTTGGAACTTAAAGCAATTGGACTCATAGAAGCAGAGAGTTGTAACGGAGGTTTGGGGGAATGTGGGAACAGGGAATCGTTTATCAAAGCATACTAAATGGCAATTATACAAGAGGGATACATGAATGAAGTATTTAAGGTGAAAAGACATACAATTACATCATCTTGCATATCAAATGAAAACCCCTTGCATTGGAGGTCTCTGGTGAATTGAAGCTCAGTAAGACTAAAAGCTGAAAAATTTTCCCAGAACAATTTCCATATCTTACTTGGATTCCCTATGTCCTCCTGGCTACCTTGTTTTTGCATTATACCTTTGTTGTTCAGAAACTTATTCTGCAGAAATGACCAGCAAAACCACTTTTACTTAAATTATCTTCATCTTTTCTTAAGCAATTTGGGAGCATTGTAGTTACAACCACTAAATAAATCACTTTCACATGAAAAACAAAACAGAGATTGCCTAAATAGCATTTCTAAATTGAATATGTTAGGAAAGAGAAGTTCTTTGAATTATGTCCTTTAAGTTATTTCTGAGGCAAATTCATCATATACTAATGAAATTATTATAATGTGAACTCATTAGAAATGTGGAAATCAGTGTGTGCAGTGTTTGGAAGTCCTGTGTGTTCATCCAACACATATATATCTACCATATGTATGATTATTGGATGTACATGAGATAAAAAGATAAATCAGACAAAGTCTCATTAATAAAATATAGAAAATTTCCAAAAAAAGACAATGTTTATAAAAATTTCTAAACAGTTTACCTTCATGAACAATGTGCTATACATTTATTGCCATAGCTGGTTATGAAAAGGTTGGGCTTATAAACGTAAAGGGTGCTTGTGTGTAAGGTAGTAAATGAATGGTGAAAAATATGCTAATTTGCTATTAAAAAGGATGCTAAATGTAGCCTGTTCTACTAAACATATTTTATGTATGAAGAAGAGAAGAAAACAGCAAACATTTCCTGAATGTCAATCCTTGTGTTATTTTATTTAATTATTTTATAGGTGAAAAACAAAAAGAAAGATTAAGTAATCATCCACATTAAATAAAAATAGTAATAGAAGGGCGGCTCAAAGCATAGGGCACTGGCCCCATATACCTGGGGTGGTGGGTTCAAGCTCTGCCCCAGCCAAAACTGCAAAAAACTGCTGTGCCTGTGGCTCAAAAATAGTAATAGAAAGATTGAGTAAATTTCTCAAAATACTGAAGTTTTGTCAAATTCTTCTGGGCCATTTTCATGTCAATGTTCTGTGTCCTCTTCACGGGGCCTTTGTATGCTGTGATATCTGATGATATAGTACATTTTGAGTGAGCAGAAGATAGAGAATAACCCTTAAATGAACTTAGCAACTTTCCCAACCCTAGCAAGGCATGAAAAAACACCTTCCATTCAATTGCCACATCAGATTTGACTATGAAATTCGTCCCATAACAGGCAGGACAAATGTGTAAAAACAACTGGGATATCAAGGATACCAACATTTGGCTGCATTATTAACCATAACTTATAATTGGCCTGGAATATATTTAAATGAAGAAAATGAAGACTATTACTGACCAGGAAACCATTATGCCTTTTAGCTTCTTTTATAAGGTAATTTGATAGTTTTGGTGACATCTAAATGTTTTTTCTCTTAACGTTTTTTTATTAAATGATAACTGTGTACATTAATGCATTTATGGGGTAAAATGTGTTGATTTTATATACAATTTGGAGTGCTTATATCAAACTGGTTAATATAGCCTTCACCTCACTTGCTTAATTATTGTGCTAAGACATTTGTACTCTACTCTTAATAGAGTTGCCATGTACCCTTGCAATATGAACCATCGTGAGATCCCACTCTCCCTCCACCTGGCCTCCCGTCTCCTCTTCCCTCCTTCATCCTGGGATGAAGTTGTGTTTTATCATTCATATGAAAGTATAGGTGATTATAAATTGGTTTCATAATGGTATTGAGTACATTGGGTGCCTTTTCTTCCATTCTTGAGATATTTTACTAAAAAGAATATGTTCCAGTTTCATCCATGTAAACATAAAAGAGGTAAAGTCTCCATCTTTTTATGGCTGCATAATATTCTATGATATACATATACCACAGTTTATTAATTCATTCATATGTTGATGGGCACTTGGACTTCTTCCATGACTTGGTAATTATGAATTGGCCTGCAATAAACATACTAGTTCAAATATCTTTGTTGTAAAATGATTTTTGGTCTTTTGTATATATACGTAGTAGAGGAATTGCAGGATTGAACAGCAGGTCTACTTTTAGTTCCCTAAGTGTTCTCCAAACTTGTTTCCAAAAGTAACGTATTAGCTTGTATTCCCACCAGCAGTGCCAAAGTGTTCCCTTTTCTCTACATCCACGCCAACATCTGTACTTTGGGGATTTCGTTATGTGGGATACTCTTACTGGAGTTAGATGATATCTCAAAGTGGTTTTGGTTTGCATTACTCAGATGATTAAAGATGATGAGCATTTTTTCAGGTGTCTGTAGGCCATGTACCTGTCTTCTTCAGAGAAGCTTCTGTTCAAGTCTCTTGCCCACAATGAAATGGGATCACTTGTTCTTTTCTTATTAATTAGTTTGAGTTCTCTGTGGATTCTAGTTATCAAACCTTTGTCAGAAACATAACCTGCAAATAAGTTCTCCCATTCTGAGGGCTGTCTGCTTGTTTTACTTTCTGTGTTCTTGGCCAAGAGAAAGCTTTTTAGTTTGATAAGATCCCAGTAATATATTTTTGGTGTTGCTTCAATTGTCCAGGGGTTCTCTTCATAAAAATATCCTCCCAGGTGAATTTCTTCAAGTGTTTCTCCTGCACTCTCTCCAAGTATCCTTATAGTTTCATGTCTTAAGTTTAAATCTTTTATCCATTGAGAATCAATTTTTGTTAAGGGTAAAAGGTTTGGGTCTAGCTTCAGTCTTCTACAAGTCACCAGCCAATTCACCCAGCACCATTTGTTAAATAGGGAATCATTCTTCCAATTTATGTTTTTGATAAGCTTATCAACGATCAAATGACAATAAGTGGCTGGGTTTATCTCTTGGTTCTCTGTTTTGTTCCATATATCTACCTTTCTATTTTTGTGCCTATACCATGCTGTTTTGATCACTATAGATTTATAGTATAGCCTGAAGTCTAGTAGCGTGATTCCTCCTGATTTGTTTTTATTTTTGAGTAATTTCTTGGCTGTTCAAGGTTTTTTTTGATTCCATATAAAATGAAGTGCTATTGTTTCCAGATCTTTAAAGTATGACAGTGGTGCTTTAAAGAGATTGCATTAAATTTGTATATTGCTTTGGATAGTAAGGACATTTTAACAGTGTTGAGTCTTTCCAGTCATGAGCATGTTATGTTTTTCCATTTGTTAACATCTTCAGAGATTTTTTTCTCAGAGTTTCATAGTTCCCTTTATAGCAGTGGTTCTCAACCTTCCTAATGCTGTGGCCCTTTAATTCCAGGGGTTACAGGGGCCCTTTCAGTTCCTGTAGGTTATGACCCACAGGTTGAGAACTGCTGCTTTATAGAGAACTTTCATGTCCTTTGTTAGGTAAATTCCCAAGTATTTCATCCACTTTGGCACTACTGTAAAAGGAATAGAGTCCTTGACTATTTTTTCAGCTTGACTATTGTTCGTATATATAAAAGCTACTGATTTGTAAGTATTGATTTTGTATCCTGAGTTGCTTCTGTACTGCTTCATCACTTCTAAGAGTTTTGTAATTGAGTCCCTGTGGTTTTCCAGGTATGAAATCATATCATCTTTTCTTCTGCTGGGTTTGGGGTGAAAATATTCTTCCTTTTCCAGTTGCTTAAGAGGACCCATTAAGTTGTTGATTTCCTCTCTTTCCATTCTATTGCAGAAGCGTTGCAACACTATAAATTTCCCTCTTTGGATTGACTTTGCAATGTCCTACAGGTTTTGATAATTTGAGTCTTCATTGTCATTTTGTTCCAAAATTTGGGGATTTCCTTCTTAATCTCATCTTTGACCAAACTGTCATTCAACATAAGTTTATTTAGTTTCTATGACTTTGTTTGAGTATGAAGATTCCTGTTGTTGTTGAGTTCAACTTTTATTCCATTAGGGTCTGAGAAAATACAAGGAATAATTTGTATTCTTTTAAATTTGCTGAGGTTAGACTTGTGACCTAACATCTGATCAATTTTGGAGGATGTTCCATAGGCTGATGAGAAGAATGTGTATTCAGTTTTGTTAGGATGGAATGTTCTGTAGATGTCTATTAAATCCATTATTTCTTTAATTAGTTTTTTTCTTGGAGGATTTATCTAATAGTGCCAAAAGGGTGTTAAAATCTCCCAACTATTAGTGCAGGAAGATATCAAATTGTTCATATCTGTTAGGGTTTCCTTTATAAATTGAGGAGCATTCTGATAGGGTGCATAAATTTTAATAATTGAAATCTCTTCATGTTGAATGTTTCCCTTGAGAAATATGAAGTGACCATCCTTGTCTTCTCTTATTCTTGTTGGTTTAAAGACTATTGTATCTGCAAATATAATTACAACCCCTGCTTTTTTCTGATTTCAATTTGCCTGAGTAATAGATGTCCATCCCTTTACCCTCAGTCTATTTTTATCCTTTAAGGTAAGATGAGATTCTGGTATGCAACAGATATCTGGTTAGAGCTTTTGCATCCAAAAACAGGTATCCACAGGTCAGCCAACCTATGCCTTTTTAAAGGAAAATTTAATCCATTCACATTAATTGAGAGTATTGATAAGCACGAAAGTGTTTTTGTTGTCATGTATTCCAAGTGTCCAGTGAATCTTTCTATTCTTTCACCATTGTGGATATTAGGTTTTGCTCAAGGCTCTCTGGGTCAGTTTTCTTTGGTGGTAGACTATTAAGCTGATCATTATGGAGGATGGGTCTGAGAATATCCTTGAGAGTTGGTTTAGTTATGACAAATTTCTTCAACACGTGGATGTCATTAATGTATTTAATTTCTCCATTGTAAATGAAACTTAGTTTAGTTGGATACAGGATCCTGGGTTGAGAGTTATTTTGTTTTAGGAAATTAAAGGTCAATGACCATCCTCTTCTAACTTGAAAAGATTCAGCAGAAAGATCTGCAGTCATTCTAATATTCTTCCCCTTGTAGGTTATACTTTTCTTATATCTGCCTACTTGCAGAAGTTTCTCCTTCATATTAACTTTGGCAAAGTTAATTACAATGTGTCTAGAATATACTTTATTTGATTGAGTTGTGCTGGGGTTCTGAAATTGTCTGCTATGTGGATTTCAATATCTTTTGCCATGCCTGGGAAATTCTCCTTCATTATATCTTGGAGTAGAGCTTTTGTGCCTTTAGGACCATCCTCTTCTCCTTCAGGAATTCCTATAAGGCAAATGTTTGCTGTTTTGGAGTGATCCCAAGATTCTCTCAGGGAATGATCCATTTTTGCTCTCCACTTCTCTTCTTTTTGAGTGTTTGGGAGCATTCAAAAGCTTTGTCTTCAACTTCAGAGATCTTTTCTTCTGTCTGCTCCACTCTATTACTGAGGGATTCTATTGTATTATGAAACTCTTTGAATGCCTTTCTCATTTCTTTAAGTTCTGTGATTCCTTTTTGCATTATGTCCAAATCCTTGGAGATTTTGTCTTTGAATATATTGATTTCTTGAGACACCTTTTGAACTACTCCTTGGAATTACTAGTAAAGTAATTCCAACTTTACTTCCATTTTTACTTTCCATCTTATTTGCCATCCATACTCTGAATTCAATTTCTGGCATTTCAGCCATTTGTTTATTAATGACATCTGTTGTGTCTCCTTTGTTGTACCTTGGGGAAGTTGATCTTCTCTGATTATTCATGTTGCCAGACCTTTTCCACTGGTTCCACCCCATGACTATTTTTCACAGTTTGGCTAGAGAAGCTGGTGAGATGAGATTGGATTGAGGGCTCCAGGAGTTATAGTTAACCAGCCCTTTACCAAAGAGCTGGGACTGGTGACTGTGGCTATTCCCTTACAGCTTTACAAAGGTCCTTTTCAGCCCTGTAGCCTTAGACTTTGGGGACCTGTTTTGTGTGATGAAGATAGTTGGCTCTGTCTTATATTCAGTCAGCCTCTATCCATCCTAGTAAATCAGTGCCTTTGGGCTGAAATCTCATCTGGGGAGACATACGAGCAACTAAGACACCCTGCCTCCCATGGGCAACAAGTGGAAGAGGAGAATAAGTCGCTCCCAGTACAACACAACCAGGGCTTTACCTTGGAGGGTCCTTGGGTGGTCAGCCCAGGTAAAGAGTTCTAAACCAATTGTTTTGGGCAGCACAATCACTGTTCAAGTGGGAGAGTTCAAAAGTTCTCCAGCAACCAGACAGCTGGGATCCACTGGCAGCTCTCACTCTGGTGCTTGATGGAGTCAGAAAGGCCTGTCCAACAAAAGAGTCAGTTCCGGGTGGGGGGCACCTCCTTCCCCACCTTGCACCCCCTTCATACACAGTCACTGGTAACCGTGCAGGGCTGTGGCCCAGTTCCCTCCAATGAGCAAATGCACCAGGGATTTGCACCTGCCAGAGTCAAAGAGGAGTCAATGCCTTCTCAGCTGGGCCCCTGCCCTCTGCCACCAGCAGGCAAGGGTAGCTGAAGCCTGACTCTCTCCAGTGCTCATTGGAAACTAGGGAGTGCTCCATCTGAGTTTGTTCCAAGGCAGGGGTTAACATTGCAGCTGTGTTTTTCTCCTTCAGAGACCATGCCTCTGCCCCCAGCCAAACTCCTTCTCTGGTACCCCTGCAGGGTAGGGTCTGGCTCCCTCCCAACAGTCCACATAATTGGGGAGGTCTCTCTCCAAAATTTGACCCTCCTGGGAGCATGCCACTATCACTGCTGCTGTGTGGCAGGTGCCACTGTGAGGGTTCCTGCATCTCTGCCCACCACTGTTAAGCACTTTTGTGGCTCTGGGACAGTCACCCTCCCTCCCTGTATCTCTCTCCACTTCTACTTGAGTCACAATTTCAGTGCAGCTGTGCCACCACACGGCCCATGCAATGCCCAGCCCTAACAAGAAACCACCAGACACTCTGGTCCCTGCAGGGGATAGGCTTCCAGAACTTCAAGTGAGGGGGGAAGGGTGGACTTCAAATTCAGAATGGAAGGGAAAATATTTGTTCAACTTTTATGCTGGGCAAGAGAATGCCCAGACTCTTCTCTCTGGAGAAGGATTCCCAGCCTTCAGAGACTCTCTCCTGTAGGGTGAAAAAAGAAGTCTTCTGTTCACTGCTTGCTTGTAAAGACCACACACCAAGCCACACTTCTCGAGGGAATGGAATTTCATCTTCTTTGGGATGGGTTTTGTACCTGAAATGTGCTTCACTGGAATTGCAGCTTGCCTCAGCAGGGATAACATGCACTTCTCAATCTTCCCTCTCAGCTCCTGACCTTTAGATTTATTGAGTTCATTCTGGCCATTATCTCTCCCTCTTGATGGGACCTTCTGTTGAAAGCTGGTTCCAGTCAGCCATCTTACCTTGCCCCCTGACATCTAAATTATTAAATAGCTATTCATGACTTTGGTTGAAAACATGAATTCATTTTTGTGGTAAGCAGAATAATGGTCCCCAAAGATGTCCATGATCTAATTTCTGCAACCTGTGAATATTTTACTTCACATAGTAAAAGGGATTTTGCAAATATGATTCAGAATAAAGGCCATGAGATGGGGAGATTATTTTAGATTATCAGGTTGAGTTTAATATAGTTATGAGAGTTCCTACAAACTCAAAGAAACATAACATCAGAAGGATGTAACTCACTGCTGCTGCCTTTGAAGTTTGATTGAAGCAGCCAGGAGTGAAGGGATTAGGCCCAGCAGCTAGAAATGGCAAAGAAGTGAATTTTTCCCTAAAGTCTTCAGAAAGAAATTAGCCCTTCCAACACTTTGATTTTAGCTCAGTGATATGTACATTGTACTTTATATGTATGTTGCTGTAAATAATATATTTTTATTATTTTAAGCCACTAAATTTGTGATAATTTGTTAAAGAAGCTATAGAAATATAAATAACTGCAAATATAAACCATAAAGAGATAATAAAAAATTTTCCAAATATGAAACACTGCAAGATAATACAAGTTATTATGTAACCCAGCACTAACTTATATGTATTTAAATATCAACAAGAGCCCATAGAATTGGATAAGGCTTATCCTTGAGGAAGGAATTTGAGTGCATGTGGAAGAGCTGAGAAACACTTCCTTGGTAACATTGACCATAAAGAATAATCAGTATTTTAGAAAGTTTTGAATTCTTATTTTCTTACAGTTCTTTCAAGATGAAGAGTAGCTTTTTTGACAATTGGAGATGTATGTTAGGGTAACTGAGAAAAAGGAGGCTTTTCATGCTTAGTTTACATACTCCCAGAGCTGATATTAAGCCAAAATGCTCCAAAAGACAAGATGTAGAACTATGTTGAGCTATGTCCACTATTCAAGTTGATTAAAATAGTTCCCCAACACCCTTCCAGTGCCTCAGTGTGACCCTGCTCACCCAGCTTCCACACTAGGGCCCAGAGCTGTCCCTAGTTCAGCAATTACAGGACTCACAATGGCTAGTTACATATTTTAAATATTATTCTGGAAGTTATAGTGGATAAAGGTAGGATGACATTCTAAATGATTTTTCAAGGTCTGTTTGAATCTTTTGTTTATGTGATACCTAGAGTAAATAGAGTAGATATGCTGAGTTAGAAAAATAAATTGATTTGCTTTTCTAGATGTAATATGTTTGTAATCAAGTATAGAAGTAGCTGTATTAAATTTGACTCTCAACAAAAGTCTATTAATTGCCAGTATGGGGAAGCTCCTGGCATGTGAACTTTATACAAGGCTAAGCAATGACTTCATAGCACTAGCAGATGTTGGTAGATGTGTTCCATTGACCTTTCTCAGGCCAATGAGTACAGTTTCTTGGCATATTTAAAAATTTCTAAAAATGGCATTTTCCATGTACAAAGGAATGAAAATGGAATGACTTTTCTGTTACCACCGTATATGGAAGGAAATCGTATAGATATAGACACATAAGTTTTGTTGTGGTAGCTAGACACAACATCAACATGGGCAAATAGAGTACCAGACAGTTAGACAATTGAAATTATCTTGCATAAGATAATTTCAAAGACCGTTTCATCAGCAGTATTGCCAGAGAAATGTGTGTCAGTTAGGACTACATACACACACACACAAATTAAACAGAGAACTGTACTAGAGCCATGTACAGCTGTTGTTCTCATTTATGCTTTCTTTCAGTGAGGTTATGCTTGAAATGTTGAACTAGCTAAAACTTCACATTTTCTGTATAATGTGAACAGGTTTCCATAAATTTATTTCACTTTTATGATTCACTCTGTGTCTTCCAAGTCTCTGCAAATTTATCTGTTCCATATACCCCATCTTCATCTGTATTTTCAACTTTACCTGAAACCTTTGAGTATTCTGGAAAGTGAGCTGGTAGAATAATCCTAGGAGCTATAATATAAACCTTGCTCCCATCTGAGGAAACAGTTATTAAAACATCAAATGTGAGAATGACCCAGAATGATTTTATTTGATCATACTTTGCCATTACTCAGATGTAAATTGCATTGCTGCTGAATCTAGATCTGGATTAAAATAATTTGAGGCTAAGAAATATGTTAATTTTAAATATGAATTATGAATGTGTTCATATATGATTTACATGTACAATTTTAAATTTTAATTCTAGCAACTACTATAGTTTGAATTGCGTTATAATTAGTAGTGCAAATATGTGTTTTCCTTGTGAAACTGGGCCTCTTATACGTAAAAACTGGGCCTCTTATACATAAAAGGCATGGTTTATCCCCTTTGTTTATTAAGAACATAGAAATTTTCTTAGTAGAAGAAGTAACCACACACGAATTTCAACTGAGCTGAGTTGAACTGAATTTCACTTTCAAAGCTTTATAATACAAATTCTTTCAGGACAACGTTCTGCTTGACTGGTGCCCAGTATTATTTAAGCAGGTCAAGTGTAGCTGAGAATATTAGCATTGAAAAGATTTTTTTTAATGGACTATAAGCAAAACAAAATGTATTTTTGGAGATACTGCTGTTTCTTTACATCTTTTGTTACTACAATGTATGTTATTCACAAACTTAAATATGAAAAAAGACTTACATGTATGTTTAGCTAAATAAATGTACTTTACCTTTCAGACCTCAAAAAAATGTTACCAAACACAAAATAAAATTAAAGGACCTGGGAGGAGTTTAGTGTTGGTTGCTAATTAGTGTTAGGCTTTTAAGTTAACATGTTGAGTCTTAAAATGGCATTGGATTTTTAAAAGGGGAAACTTGGTTTAGTGTCCCTTGAAGTCCAAAGCTTATTTTTATTTTGTCAGATGCCACTTTGTGTTTTGAAAGTCCAGTAAGATATAGTGAACAGAAGTTTAGCAGCCCTTCAATTCCATCCCCAACTTAAAAACTAAATCTATGTTAGTTTCTACGATTATACTTTCTCATACAAAAGGTGTAGGCAGGAATTGGAATCTCTTTTCCTCAGAGAGATAAATGAAAACAGAAAAAGCAAGAGATATGAACCTTTCTATGATTTGCCATATACCAATTAATGGTATACGTAGGATTGGGTCAGATCTCCTCAATCCAAGTCATTTTCTAGATAAATGACTTATTTTTGTAAACTTTATTTTTTCCTCATTATTTTACTTTATTCCATCTCTTATTCCATCTGACACATTTTCACCCTTTCTTCACCATGCTTTTCTTCCTACATTACTCTTCCCCATTTTGACTTCTCTTTATGCTTTTTAATTGTTTCCCATTTCTTTCTTCCCATGTTAAACATTAGGATGAAGGAAGTCTTAGAAGCAATCCTGTTTATTTTCTCTTTTTAACAGCAATCATGACAGTAAAAACTAAAGTACATGTTTAATGCCATATTTAACAGCATGCAATAAAGTACTACTTTTAATGGACCCTGACCTATGCGGATACACTTAAATACTTTTATTCCTCTTCTTTTCCGTCTATTCCAGTTATGAAATACTACTTGGGATGATTTAATTTGGGCTGAGCTGAGACTTTTTAAATTGAATGCTAATTACTAATCTTCTCTCCAATTAAACATAACCTTTCGAGGTAAGAATTCCTGCTGAGTGCTTAAATTAGTTGCACTCAACTTTTAGCAAAGGCCGAAACTAATGTGAAAAAAGGATGTTATTGAAATAAAAGAAAATAGTGAAGATATGAAAAGAGGAAAAGAGTAGGATTCGGGATATTAAGAAACGATGTTGCATAACAAACATACATGTTTGTTTTCTTTAATTCTTGGGAGTTATTTCTTTTTGATCTCTATAATTTAAGAGGGTCGTCAAATTTTGAAGAATCAGAATCACCTGGAGGATTTTTTTTTTTTTTTTTTTTGAGAAAGAGTCTCACCTTTTGCCCTGAGTAGATTGCTATTGTGTTATGATAGCTCACAACTCGGGCTCAAGCAAGCAATCCTCTTGCATCAGGTTCCCTAGTAACTGGGAATACAGTCATGAGCCACCATGCTTGGCTAGTTTTTGCTTTTGTTTTTATTTTGTTTTCTTTTTCTTTTTTTAGTAGAGATAGCATCTTACTCTTGCTTAGGCTGGTCTGAAATTCCTGAGTTCAAGGGCTCTTCCCTCCTCAACCTCCCAGAGTGCTGGGATTGCAGGCATGAGCCACTATGCCGGGCCTTCTGGAGGGTTTTTAAAAAACATGCTTTTATCTGAATCCAAATTTTACAGAACAAATGCTTTTAATAAAAGGATTTGGACTGTGAAGTTCAGTTTTTTTTAAAAGGCTGCAGTCAAGGACCCAGAAGACCACATGTGCACCAAGTCTCCAGGTTCCCCATCCCACTGGTTCCCAGGTGATGCAGATACTGCTGGTCAGAAGACCACATTACCAAGATCTCATTTATGTGAGTTGTATAATGGCATCTATCTTAAGAGAAAGACTTCTAAACTAGTTCCTGTTCTGCCTACACAACTATGCTTTTCATCAATAACATTTAACTGTCTTTTAGTGAGATCTCAGCAAAAAAATAAATTTTCTTTAAATTCTGGTTTGAAAATGTAACAAAGGCAGGCCGGCTGAAAATGGTATAAATAGAGAGAACTTTCAATTTCCATACCAGTAATGTAAGAGCCAGAGATTTAATAGCATAGAACCCAGCGAAAAATTCTAAAGCTACATTCATAAACCTGAAATAATTTCAGACCCCTGAAAAGACCAGTAGAGCATCATGAAACTCATAACAAGTAACTCATGGAGATAACCCAACCTCAAGAAGGTGGAGCATAACTCTCTACTTTTTCAGTATAAGCTGTGCATACGACTTTCTTCCAAAGAGTTGAATATAGGAAGGAGGAAGAAAAAAGCCAACAATGGAAAAAACTGAAAAAAAATCTCATCCATGACAAAGAAAATGTCAACAATGATAAATCATGTTCACAGTATGCACCTTTGCTGTGATTTGTTAAGGATGAAATTCTACCTTTGTAGTTTTCTTCCAAAGACCTATAGGAAAATTTAAGACACATTTTATTATTGAAAAATACTACAAAATTTCTAACCCATACTCCTCAAAATGGTCAATGTCATAAAAATAAGGAAAGTCTAAGAAATTTTCACAGTGAAGAGGAGCCTAAGGAAATGTGGCATGGGTGTTACACAAAATGTACTATGGTATTTGAATGGGATCCTGGAATATGAAAGGACTATAAGGTAAAAATTAAGAAAATCTGAATAATTTCTAGACTTTAGTTAATAACATATCAATTGTTTCATTAATTATGATAGATGTATCACATGGAGAATGTGAAAAGCAGTATATACTATCTTCACAATTTTCTATAAATATAAATCTAAATTTTAATTTTAATTCTAAAATTAAAATCTTACTAAAATTATTTTTTAAACCTGTATTAATAGATAAAACAACTTGGGCAGTGCCTGTGGCTCAGTGGGTAGGGTGCCAGCCCCATATAACGAGAGTGATGGGTTTGAACTCGGCCTTGGCCAAATTGCAACAAAAAATAGCTGGGCATTGTGGCAAGTGCCTGTAGTCCCAGCTACTCGAGAGGCTGAGGCAAGAGAATTGCCTAAGCCCAGGAGTTGGAGGTTGCTGTGAGCTGTGATGCCATAGCACTCTACTGAGGCTGATAAAGTGAGACTCTGTCTCAAAAAAAAAAAAAAGGATAAAACAACTTGAATTTTACATATACTGATTTATAAGGGACTTTATGTATCAACTACTTCAGTTTCTTGGTTTTACAAAACAGGAAACAGAACCCCCGAGAAAATGACTAAATCTAGTTGGTACAAGTCTAGAGCCCTTGTCTTTATTACTGAGCTTCGCCACTATGCCTATTACCTCTGAGAAATTTCTTTTGTTTTTTCAAAATTCAAAGTGTGAAATTCATCATTGTTAATAAATACATAACAAGTTTAAAGCCCTTTAAACAGAACACGTTTGTTTAAATTCTCCCTAAAGTATGTTTTATCAAACGCTTTGGGCTCAAGGAAAACCATAAGTGCTTAAAAATCATGACCTCAGCCAGCATTACTCATAAGGCTGAACTGTTTATACAAAGTAATGGCATCATAAGTCATGCTGTGCTCTGAGTCAATCTGCTTCAGAAATAACTTTACAAGACAAGCTTAACTTTCACAGAAGACTTCTGACTAGAAGACATGAATTCTCAAACAAATCTTGCACTTGTTTTTTCTGCCAAAATAGAACTAATAATTCTGGAAAATTGTAACCCAGAGTAGTTACATGAATTCCTTGGAATAATGTATTAATTCAGTAGCATAATTCCTTCTCAGTTCATCTAGTTTGTATTTTTAAATCCAGTATGTCATCATAGTAAAATAATGAAAACCTAATTTAATAAAATAAAATAAAATTGAGTATATTAGGTCCCAATAAATAATTTTTCATTGAGGACCCCACAAGATAGTAATAAGGAACATGCTTCATGGCCTTTCAATACTTTTTTTCAATGCCAACTTTGTCTTCGTATTTTAAATATTTGCAAACTTTGATTTCCGGAAACAAAAGCAATGAAATTACATGACATACCTTAATCCCTGTAGAAACATTGCATCCATTTTGCTAGATTACCCAGTAAATAAAGTGTTTATCACTTAATTATTTTCATTCATCTATTCAATATGGTAAGACGACCTTTCTAAGTCATCCTTTTCTCCATGGAAAGAATTGAGCAGGTATCCCAAGGTGAATAATAAAGGTAATTGCTACTAAGTCTCATGAATAGTCCTTAATAATTATTTATGTAGTTTGAATTTAAATATGACAAGAGTACTGTAGGATAAATAAGTTAGCTACAAAATAACAACAAAAAATTATTTTTAAAATCCTTTGGAACAGAAATTCTTAATTAAAATCTTTGATTTGTAGAGTTGCTTTGGCTTCTGTTTTTATTACACTTTTGTATAATAGAGACTTCACAGGGCTTATATCTGATGAAAAAGACCTTTTAAAAGTAATCTTAGGTGTATTACGACATGTAGGAGGCTACAGCATCCCATTCGTTTCTTTGGTGATAGAGTTAAGTTTCTGGGTGACTTAGGGGAACAACAATTCCAATATTTCTTTTAAAAAACAGAGATATAAAACTAATCTCTCAACTCTAAACCTTTGATATTTTCTGAGTCTTTATGTAGACCATTATTCACTACTTTATTTTCTTCTTTCATTGTCCTCTAAAGTCTCGATTCTTTTTAGCTACTATATTGACTAAAATCCAAACCAATCCTATTAATATTATTTCCCTGTTTCATTATTTTCTTTCATGGCTTAATCTAACCATTTCTTCTGTTGTGGATTTCATTCCTTTTCTATACCAGGACTTTGTCTTAACTCTGAAAAATCATGCTCTAATTTAATGATGTTCATATTACATATTCAATTTAAGGGCTTACAATAGCATAAAATATGCTAGCTTTCATTTTCATCTAGCTCAATTTAATTTTTTTCAAAATAAGCTGCACAGCCAATTCTGGTAGTTAAAAAGTGTGAAAATCTGGTGCAATTTCATGAGTGAACAAAAGGCTTTAATAAACTGAAACCACACTGGAAAAGAGACTCCTTAAACATGACATGCTTTCCTTCTTCATAGCACACTGGTGGGCTGACTGACAGTGCTGAACACTCCTGAAATTGCTACCTCACTATGGAATGAAATTAAGTGACTGCAACACACAATGAGGCTGGCCTGAAAATTGATTAATAGAGACATGAAGTTAAAGTTTTCTCCGTTCTCCTGAAAGCCAAAGCAAATTAACAACTGGGAATACAAGCTAGTCTTTAACATCTTCCTGTTACTTCATAGTTTTCAAAATCTGGAACATAGTTGACTAGCTTTATACATGTATTACTTAAAGGTAAAATCAATCATTCATTTATTCTACGATGATGTGTATGAGTGTCTGTACACACACATGCAAACATCGTAATATACAGCCTGGCACAGGTAAATAAGACCTCAGAATATCTTCTCCCTGTGAATCAATGCAAAAATAATCTATTTAGCAAAAAAATTTAAATATAAAATTAATCACTTTCATCAAAGGCATGTATGGACTTTTTTACATTATTGCATATTTTCTTCTAGGGATATAAGGATGAATGGAAAAAATACTTGAATTTAAGAAATTTACAGCTCAGTCTGGTAGGAGAGATGACTTAGGTTTAAAAGGTAAAATATGAAGTAGAAAATCAATGCCTTCATTGAAAGGTAAAGCCGAGAACAAAAATGCACAGGCTCTGTGAACTGGTCAGTTTTTAGGAAGGAATCAACTGCCACACTGGTCAGGGGCTTATTCAAGCCTGCAAAGCAGAGGGGTTTCTGGATACAACATCAGGGAATTGATTGAAATTAGTGGAGAAATGAGCCATCCGTTTCTTGTTTTCAAGGCTGGTTTCCATTTACCTCTCTTAACTCTTAAGTAACAATTCTGTTAAAAGGTCAAAAAGGAGGAGGTATACTGAGACATGACCATCTTCCATCTTGCAGTGCCTGGGAAACCATTTTTAAACTTTTCTGGGGTCTTTTGAGCTAAAGGGTGTCCATTTACTCCTTTGAAGGGGGTTTAGGATTCTGTTGTTATTTCACAGAAGTTAGCTGGAGAGCCATGATTATGAAAATGGAGTAAGCATCAGAAGACCATGTTCAAAGGCTATAACTGGCACACAGCTACAGCAGCAGAATGGGAGGCATGAATACCATGACTAGAATTTACGGTTTCTGCTGATCACCTTCAGCTCCTACAGAAGATGAGTTCCTCTCTTTGTATCTAGCATTCACATTTCCAAAAGAAAAAATATAGTTCATTTAAATGGAGTTAAGTGTTAAATTTATTGAAATGTGGAATCTGATAAAAAGAGACCTATGTAAAAGTTTTAAAATTAAGTAATGGGCAGTACTATAATCCACAAAGTAGCAAAATAAATGATGTCAACGGATGACAGTCCAGTAAAACAAGAAGAGAGAGCTCCATGTAATGGGACTCACAGCTGAGGGAGCAAGGGATGCCTGTTGAGCAAGTCACTAAGCGGTGTATTAAATTGACAATATGAATTGTCAGTTCTGTGATGTTTTGTAAGAGTCCCACAGAACATGAGGATGGAGGCTTGATGAAAATGGAACGTTATGACATTCACAACTGGGAGGGGTTACAATTTACTGTTATACAATGAATAGATTCTGAGCAAATCTCACCAGGAGATAAGAAGCTGGATAACATTCAGTGAAACAGGCTTTCATAGTTTCCTCAGTTCCTCAAGGGAACTGTTGTCTCAAGAATTCAATGAATTCAAAGACAAAATCACCAAAGATTTTGACACATTGAGGCAAGAACTTGCAGCCTTCAAAGATCTGAGAAATATGTTAGAATCCCTCAGTAACAGAATGGAGCAGGCAGAAGAAAGGATCTCTGACATTGAAGACAAAGCTTTTGAACACTCCCAAATGCTGAAAGAGGAAGAGAAGTGGAGAGCAAAAACAGATAATTCCCTGAGAGAATTATAGGACCACTCCAAAAAAGCAAACATTTGCCTCATTGGAATCCCTGAAGGAGAAGAGGATGGTCCAAAAGGCACAGACAGTCTACTCTAAGAGATAATTGAGGAGAACTTCCCAAGCATGGCAAGAGTTACTGAAATTCATTTAGCAGACAGTTTCAGAACCCCAGCAGGACTCAACCCAAATAAAGCATCTTCTAGACACATTGTAATTAACCTGGCCAAAGTTAATATGAAGGAGAAAATCCTGCAAGCAGCCAGACATAGAAAATCATAACCTACAAGAGGAAGAATGTTAGAATGACTGCAGATCTTTCTGCTGAAACTTTTCAAGCCCGAAGAGGATGGTTATCGACCTTCGATCTCTTAAAACAAAACAACTTTCAGTCCAGGAACCTGTATCCTGCTAAATTGAGCTTCATTTATGATGGAGTAATGACATACACACATTGAAGAAATTTACCATAACCCAACCAGCTCTTCAGGATATCCTCAGATCCAAACTCCATATTGGCCAGCACAATGCTCTACCACCAAAGTAAACTCACTCTCAAGTTCTTGACTAAAACCCAATTTCCACAGTGGTGAAAAGATTCAAATGTCCACAGGACTTTCGAAAAACTTGATACCCAAAATACTACCAGGCTTATCAATAATCTCAATTAATGTGAATGGCTTCAACTGTCCTCTTAAGAGGCACAGGTTGGTTGACTGGATATAAAAACTCAGGCCAGATATCTGTCAAATACAAGAATCTCATCTTACCTTAACAGATAAAAATAGACTCAGGGTGAAGGGCTGGGCATCTGTAATCCAGATAAATGGAAATCAGAAAAAAGCAGGGGTTGCAATTTTATTTACAGATACACTAGACTTTATACCAAGGAAAGTAAGGAAAGACAAGGATGGTCACTTCATATTTATTAACAGAAATGCTCAAAATTATGAGACGTCAATTATTAACATTTATGTGCCCAACCAGAATGCTTCTCAATTTATAAGGTAGACCCAAACAGACATGAGCAATTTAATATCTTCCAGCATCATAATAGTTGGAGATTCTAACTCCTCTTTGGGAGTGTTAGATAGATCCTCCAATAAGAAACTAAGCTGAGAAATTTTGGCCTTAAACTTCACCACACAACAATTGAATTTAACAGATATCTACAGAACATTTCATCCTAACAAAACTGAATACACATTCTTCTCATCAGCCCATGGAACACCGTCCAAAATTGATTACATCTTAGGTCGCAAGGCTAACCTCAGCAAATTTAAAAGTTTAGAAATTATTCCTTGTATTTTCTTGGATCATCATGCAATAAAAGTTGAAATCATCAATAACAGGTTTCTGCATACTCATACAAAGACATGGAAACTAAATAACCTTATGCTATGATCTATGGTCATAAATGAGATTAAGAAGGAACTTCACTAATTTTTGGAACAAAACAATAACAAAGACATGAATAATCACAACTTGTGAGATTCCACAAAGGCAGTCCTAAGTGGGAAATTTGTAGCATTGCAAGCCTTCCTCAAGAGAACGGAAAGAGAAGAAGTCAATAACTTAACGGGACATTTTAAGTAACTGGAAAAGGAAGAATATTCCAACCTCAAACCCAGCAGAAGTAAATAAATAAGTAAAATTAGAGCAGAATTAAATAAAATTGAAAACAAAAGAATTATTCAAAAGATTAATGAATCAAAAAGTTGGTTTTTTGAAAAATTCAACAAAATTGATAAACCTGTGGCCAACCTAACCAAAAATATAAAATTAAAGTCCCAAATATCATCAATCAGAAATGACAAAGGCAAAATAACAACAGACACCTCAGAAAAAGTCCTTAATGAATACTACAAAGATCTTTATTCTCAGAAATATGAAAATCTGAAGGAAAGTGACCAATAATTGGAAGCATGCAAACTTCCTAGACTTAATCAGAAAGAACTGGAAATGCTGAACAGACCTATATCAAGTACTGAAATAGAATTAACTATATGAAATCTCCCAAGAAAGAAGAGTCCAAGAGCAGATGGCTTCACATCAGAATTCTACCAAACCTTTAAAGAGGAACTAGTACCTATATTATTTAACCTTTTCCAAAACACTGAAAAAGAAGGAATACTTCCTAACACATTCTATAAAGGAAATATCACCCTGATCCCCAAACCAGGAAAAGACCCAACAAGAAAAGAAAACTATAGACCAATATATTAAATGAACATAGATGCAAACAGAATTCAACAAAACAACCTTCAAATTATACACCATGGGGTTTTATTCAAGGGTCCCAAGGATGGTTCAATATACATAAATTCATAAATATAATACATCACATAAACAAATTAAAAAACAAAGACCATATGATTCTCTCAATAGATGCAGAAAAAGCTTTTGACAATACCCAGTATCCTTTCATGATCAGAACACTTAAGAAAATAGGTACAGAAGGGACTTTTCTTAAACTAATAGAGGCCATCTATAGCAAACCCACAGCCAATATCATACGGAATGGAGTTATGTTGAAAACATTTCCACTCATATCAGGAACCAGGCAAGGTTGCCATTGTCTCCATTGCTTTTTAACATTGTAATGGAAGTCTTATCCACTGCAATCAGGCAAGAGAAGGCAATCAAGGGGATCCAAATAGGACCAGAGGAGATCAAACTGTCACTGTTCACAGATG
>CAUYRH010041243.1:0-24611 GCA_963574655.1 Perodicticus potto | reverse complement strand
CACAGCAACCTCCAATTCCTGGGCTCAAGCGAGTCTTCTGCATCCGCCTCCCAAGTAGCTGGGACTACAGGCGCCCACCACAACGGCCGGCCGTTTTTTGGTTGCAGCCGTCATTGTTGTTTGGCGGGCCCAGGCTGGATTCGAACCTGCCAGCTCCTGTGTACATGGCTGGCGCCTTAGCCCGTTGAGCCACAGGCGCCAAGCCATTTAGCCAGTTTCTATTCCATTATTCCATTCCTTTATTATTACAAACAGTACTGCAGTGAATAACTTTATACTTACATCATTTTATGGTAGTACACAATATCTGTAGGATAAATTCCTAGAGGTGAAATTTCTGGGTCAGTGCATTTGCATTTGTACTTTTGATAGATGAAGATAATGAAGTATAATTATAATCACTTGAAAAGCTTTTTTTAAAGTTGTATTTGTCCTCCCACAAAACCTGGGTGTTTTTTTTTTTTTTTTGTTATTGTCTGTTTTTCTATGAATCTAGGATGAGACTTAAGTATCTATATATTTTAAAGTGTCTGGAATGATTCTGATATTTATCCAAGAAGAGGAGGAACTGGACATTGTAAAATGGAATGTGGTACAAAGAAGCATATTTATTTTTTTTTTTTTTTCAGACAGAGTCTCACTATGTCACCGTCGGTAGAGTGCTGTGTCGTCACAGCTCACAGCAACCTCAAACTATTGGGCTTGAGCGATCTCTTGCCTCAGCCTCCCAAGTAGCTGGGACTACAGGCACCCACCACAATGCCCAGCTATTTTTGGTTGTGGTTGTCATTGTTGTTTGGCGGGCCCAGGCTGGATTCGAACCCGCCAGCTGTGGTGTATGTGGCTGGCGCCCTAGCCGCTAAGCTACAGATGCTGAGCTGAAGCATATTTAGTTTTAAAACAAAAGAACATACGCTAACTATAGGGCTCAGAAAGGCAGTATGGCTGCCAATTTATGTAAAATCATGTTAGTGGCTGCTTTAATCTTAGTGTCCAATTTACTACCATCTCTGTCATCTTTCCCTCCCATGATATTATGGGATATCCAAGCTTTGCAAGATGAATATCTTAGTTTTGTAGGTACTAATTAAGAGATGCAGTTGAGACCATGATTATTAGAGCTGGACTGGGAAATGTTTGGTGTGTCATCAAGGAAATGGGTGTGTGAAATATAGGATCTTGCACAGCTTACAGAAATTGAGAAGACTGTAGAGTACTTATAACCTCTTCTTGTGGACTTGGCTGAACCAAGTAGAAATACAGCTGCTTAGAAATAGCTTAAAACAAACCAGATATTGAGGACTTATTCTATTTTAGGTTCTGTGGTAGGTAGCAAAGATATTAGAAGTACAGAAATAACAATAGCAGTAGTAATAACAGCTATTTGTTACTAAGTAGGTACAAGTTTCAGAGATGTTAAATAAGATAATCACCAAAGGTGCTTATAACAGTATCTGGTATCTATTTATTTATTTATTAATTTTTTTTGAGATAGAGTCTCATTGTGTTGCCCTCAGTAGAGTGCCGTGGCATCACAGCTCACAGTAACCTCAAACTCTTGGGCTCAAGTGATTCTCTTGCCTCAGCTTCCCATATATTTGGGACTACAGGCACACACCACAATGCCCGGCTGTTTTTTTGTTGTTGTTCTAGTTGTCATTGTTGTTTGGCAGGCCTGGGCTGGGTTCGCACTGGCCAGCTCCAGTGTATGTGGCTGGCGCCCTAGCTGCTGAGCTACAAGCACCAAGCCCAGTATCTGGTATCTAATAAATGCTTAATAAATAGTAGATACTATTATTATTACTGAGCCATAAAGGAAATATCAGTTATCCTTTGCTAGGGCACACCTTGTCAAACAAAAATGTAACTAGTGTTTTTTCTGAAAAAGATAATATTCCAGGTAGAAGATAGTAAAGAGATTGGTGGTCTGGTTTAGTACTACATAGATGTGCTTGGTGGTAAAATGGCAGAAGAGACTGAGATAAAAGAAGACTTCATGAAGAGATGGACATAATTCATTTTAGCAAGCAGAAGGAGTTGGGAACATTTTGAACAAAGATAACAGTATTTTAAAAGGCACAAGGTAGTTCTGTCTCAAAAATAAATAAATAAATAAATAAATAGGCACAAAAAGCAATGAGAAGACACCACATAACTATTGGAATACCCGAAATCCAGAATACTGACAGCATCAAGTGCTGGCAAATGTATGGAGCAATAAGAATTCTCATTCATTGCTGGTGGGAATGCAAAATGGTACCGCCATTGTAGAAGGTAGTTTGGTGGTTTCCTATAAAACTAAGCATACTCTTACCATACAGTCCAGCAGTCATGCTCCGTGGTATTTACCCAAAGGAGTTGAAACCATGTCCACACAAAAACCTGCTCACAAATGTTTATAGTAGCTTTACTTATAATTGCCAAAACTTGGAAGCAACCAAGATGTCCTTCAGTGAGTGAAAGTATAAACTGTTGTACATCCAAACAATGGAATGTTATTCAGCGCTAAAAAAAAATGGTCTATTGAATCATGAAAAGACATAGAGGAAACGTAAATGTATATTGCCGAGTAAAAAAAGCCAATCTTAAAGATCACTTATTGGGCCCAGCAGGATGGCTTTCTCCTGAAATCCTAGCACTGTGGGAGACAGAGGCAGGTAGATTGCCTGAGCTCAGGAGTTTGGGACCAGCCTGAGAAAGAGTGAGACCCTGCCTCTACTAAAATAGAAAAAAGTAGCAAAGCTTGGTGGTGCCCACCTGTAGTTCCAGCTACTTGGGAGTCTGAGGCAAAAGGATTGCTTGAACCCAGGAGCTATGATGACACCATGGCACTTTACCCAGGGTGACAGAGTAAGACTCAGTTTCAAAAATAAGTAAATAGGGCTCAGTGCTTGTAGCACAGTGGTTTTGGCACCAGCCACATATACCGAGGCTGATGGGTTCAAACCCAGCCGGGGCCAGCCAAATAACAATAACAACTGCAACAAAAAATAGCCGGCATTGTGGTGGGTGACTGTAGTCCCAGCTACTTGGGAGGCTGAGGCAAGAGAATTGCTTAAGCCAGGCGGCGCCTGTGGCTCAAAGGAGTGAGGCGCCGGCCCCATATGCTGGAGGTGGCGGGTTCAAACCCAGTCCTGGCCAAAAACCGCAAAATAAATAAATGAAGAAAATTGCTTAAGCCCAAGAGTTAGAGGTTGCTGTGAGCTGTGACACCATGGCACTCTACTGAAGGTGACATAATGAGACTCTGTCTCAAAACATAAAATAAATGAATAAATAGGCTTGGCGCCCGTAGCTCAGTGCTTAGGGCACCAGCCATATACACTGTGGCTGGCAGGTTCAAACCCGGTCCGGGGCTGCTAAACGACAATGATAACTGCAACAAAAAAAATAGCCAGACATTGTGGCGGATGACTATAGTCCCAGCTACTTGGGATGCTGAGGCAAGAGAATCGCTTAAGCCCAAGAGTTTTTTTTTTTTTTTTTTTTTTTTTTTTTAGACAGAGTCTCACGATGTTACCCTCAGGAGAGTGTTGTGGCATCCCAGCTCACAGCAACCTCAAACTCTTGGGCTTCAGAGATTCTCTTGCCCTATCCTCCCGAAGAGCTGGGACTACAGGCAGGTGCCTGTCACAATGCCTGGCTATTTTTTCTTTTTCTTTATTGCAGTTATTGTTGTTTAGCAGTCCCGGGCCGGGCTTGAACCTGCCATCTTCAGTGTATGTGGCCTGCGCCCTACTCAGTGAGCTATGGGCACCGAGCCTAAGCCCAAGCGTTTGGGGTTGCTGTGAGCTGTGACATCATGACACTCTAGCAAGGGTGACATAGTGAGACTCTGTCTCAAAAAAATAAATTAGGCTCTGCACCTGTGGCTCAAGCTGCTAAGGCGCCAGCCACATACACCTGAGCTGGCGGGTTTGAATCCAACCCGGGTCTGCCAAGCAGCAATGACAGCTGCAACCAAAAAATAGCCAGACGTTGTGGCAGGTGCCTGTAAGTCCCATCTGCTTGGGAGGTGGAGGCAGGAGAATCGTTTGAGCCCAGGAGTTGGAAGTTGCTGTGAGCTGTGATGCCATGGTACTCTACCCAGGGGGACAACTTAAGGCTGTCTCAAAAAATCAATTAATTAATCAATTAATTAAATAATGAAATGAAAGATTACATACTGTATGATTTAAATATTCTGGAAAATGTACTGCCTACTATGGAGGCAGTAAAAAGATCAGTGGTTAATGGGTAGAGGGAGGATTGAATAGGTGAACACAGGATTTTAAGGGAAGCAAAACTGCTCTGTATGAAACTCTAATGTTATATACATGTCATTATACATTTCTCCATACCCATAGAATGTACAATGTTAAAAGTCAATCCTAATGTGAACTATGAACTTTGGGTGATGTTTATATGTCAGTGTAGGTTCATCAATTGTACCAGTCTGGTGAGTGATAATAATATGGAGGAGGCTATACATGTTGGGTTATGGCATACATAGGGAATCTCTGTACCTTCCACTTAATTTTATTGTGAACCTGAAACTGCTGCAAAAAGTAAAGTCTAACAAAAAAAATTTTAAGCCAGGCCTGGTGCCAGGTGCTTGTAGTCTTGTGATTCTGAGATGCTAGGATCACTTAAGCCTAGGAGTTCAAGACTGGCATGGGCAACATAGTGTGAGACCCCATCTATAAAAATATTAATGAATTATTATTTTTTTTTTTGAGACAGAGCCTCAAGCTGTCACCCTGGATAGAGTGCCGTGGCATCACAGCTCATAGCAACCTCCAATTCCTGGGCTCAAGCAAGTCTCCTGCCTCCTCCTCCCAAGTAGCTGGGACTACAGGCGCCTGCCACAACACCTGGCCATTTTTTGGTTGCAATCACCATTGTTGTTTGGTGGGTCCGGGTTGGATTCAAACCTGCCAGCTCAGGTGTACGTGGCTGGCACCTTAGCCCGTTGAGCCACAGGTACCAAGCCATTAATGAATTATTTTTAAGAGTTTGTTTTAAAAAATAAGAATTTTTTTAAAAAGCACAGGCAGCACCTGTAGCTCAGTGGGTAGGGCGCCAGCCCCTTAAATCCAGGCTGGACAGGTTTGAACCCGGCCCGAGTCAGCTGAACAACAGTGACAACTGCAACAACAACAACAACAACAAAAAATAGCCAGGCATTGTGGTGGGCTCTTGTAGTCTCAGCTACTTGGGAGGCTGAGGCAAGAAAATTGCTTAAACCCAAGAGTTTAAAGTTGCTGTGAGCTGTGACACCATGGCACTCTACCAAGGGCAACATAATGAGCTATGTCTCAAAAAAAAAAAAAAATTAAAAATTAAAAGCACAGAGGTCCTTCATTGTATTGGTATTATAGTTGTCTACTACAACAAACTACCCCAAAGATTAGTGGCTTAAAACAATTACCATTTTATTCTCATTTCTGTGAGTTAAATATTTAGGCTGGGCTTAGCTAGGTAGTTCTGGTCTATGCTAGGGTCACACATATGGCTGAAGTCTAGAGCTGGATAGTCTAAGATGGCTTCTCTCACATGTCTGGTTTTGATGATGGCTGTTGGCTGGATTTCTTCACATGGCAGAAGAATAATTCCAGAAAAGCAGTAGAAACTGCAAGGACCCTTGAGGCATAGGCGTGGAAGTCACATAGCATCTCTTCTATTGACCAAAATATGTCAGATAGGCCAGCCTAGATCCAATGGGAAGACTCTACCTCTTGATGGAAGGACCAACAAAGAATTTGTGGCTTTTCTTCCCCCCCCCCCACATCTACCATACCGAAAAGACCAGGATGAGTGTAGGATGTGTTACTCAGCCCCTTTAGCTTAAGTAGTATTTCTTCCAAAGTTAATTATTCAGTGTTCTTTGATTATCGTTTTTACTTTGCCCTCAACTCTTTCTGCTAGGAAAAAAAACAAAATATAAATTAAAATAAAAACGGGAAAGTTTTACCAATAATTAATGAATTTTTGAAAACTGAATTATGAAACCATTCTTTTTTTTTTTTTTTTTTGAGATGGAGTCTCAACTATGTAAAGCAATGTGACATCACAACTCACAGCAACCTCAAATTCTTGGGCTTAAGCAATTCTCTTGCCTCAGCCTCCCAAGTAGCTGGGACTACAGGCGCCCACCGCAATGCCCGGCCATCTTTTTTTTTTTTTTTTTTTGGTTGCAGTTGTCATTTTTGTTTGGCAGGCCTGGGCTGGGCTCGAACCCACCAACCCTGGTGTATGTGGCCGGTGCCCAAACCACTGAACTACAGGTGCCAAGCCTGAAACCATTCTTATAGTTTATTGACTTTTGCATATTCTTTTTTTTCGAGACAGAGCCTTAAGTTGTCACCCTAGGTAGAGTGCTGTGGCATCACAGCTCACAGCAACCTCCAACTCCTGGGCTCAAGTGAGTCTCCTGCCTCAGCCTCCCAAGTAGCTGAGTCTGCAGGCACACACCACACGCCTGGGTATCTTTGGGTTGCAGTCATCATTGTTTGGCGGGCCTGGGCTGGATTCAAACCTGCCAGCTCAGATGTATGTGGCTGGCGCCTTAGCTGCTTGAGCCACAGGTGCCAAGCCAACTTTTGCTTATTCTTATGAACTTCAAATTGATTAACAATGATTTGGAGAACTCAGTGTCCTGACTTTAATAATAGACCAAAGTTATGTGTTATTACATCATTTGATAATATTTAATTAGGTATCTTGTTATTAAATTTTTTAAAGAATTTTAATATATAACTATTTAAAATCTTGACCATAGTATTAATTTCCTAGGTAAATCATTTGATCCATATTCTCTACAGATAGAGATCAATGGCCACCTTTTGGAATAATCTGAAATTCTGAATTAGTTGATGCTGAATTAATACCGTTTTGCCAGTACTCAGCAGATACAAGTGCTATCTCCTCTGAGTTATATTAGTTTATAAGCCTTTGTGGTCTGCTATTTAATTCTGCTTTCCATTCTGAAAGAGTTCTTAGCCTCTGTTCATTAATCATGAGAAACAGTTGTGTGACATGCCTTGACGTTAAGTTAAACATCTAAAATTAGTCCTGCTACAATCAGTGTTTGGGAACAAGGTTTCAGTAGCTTGTGACATGTGTTATGTAGACATGGCAAGGTTGGAAGGAATTATGTAGACATGGCAAGGTTGGAAGGAACTCCCTAGAAAAAAGTAAGTGACATGTATGTGTTCTTTCATGTACCTATGTATGTATATAATTGAAGGCCTCTTTATTAAGCAGATGAACAAATTATATCTGTTGCTATAAATTCTTCATATGCAATGCAAAGCCTCTTTGCTTATGCATTATGCTGTTTAATCAATCATTTCAGAAGAAAAATGTTTATTGAACACTTGATATGATAAAACATTTTTCTACCTTTGTTTTGTGGTTTTCATTTTTTGAAAGGAATAATTATGTTACATATATTCTATTTCAAGTGAATAACTTTTTTTTTTCTCTTCAGAGTTTATAGAAACCTATTCAAAAAAATGGCATCCTGGTTATATGAATGTCTTTGTGAAGCTGAACTTGCACAATATTATTCTCATTTTACTGCCCTTGGCCTTCACAAAATAGATGAATTAGCCAAGGTTACAATGAAGGACTACTCCAAACTGGGAGTCCATGACATGAACGACCGCAAACGTCTCTTCCAACTTATCAAAATTATTAAGATTATGCAGGAAGAAGATAAAACAGTCAGCCCAGAGCATCATATTCAGACAAGCATTCTGGACATCAAACCTCAGGAATTCAGATCTGGCCCTCGCAGACAGCTGCATTTTGATTCTCCTGTGGACAATAAAGACAAAACTACCAGCAACGATGGGTTTGAAATGTTTAATTTATCAGATTTCTCTGCAAATGAACAGAAATCCACTTACCTAAAAGGGACGGACCACATGCTACCAGATGATTCCCAGTACCATACCAAAACACGAATTTTGAGTGCTATAGCTGCTGATTTCTGTGGGCAAACAGAAACTAATACTTCACTCTTTTCATCAAATCACTGTTCTCCAATACTGGGGGATTATGATATTCCCATTATTCAAAGAGTCTCTGATGTTTCAGGGTATAACTATGGAATCCCTCACTCTTTTATCAGGTAATTATTTTTATCTTTTATTTTTTTGAAGGGAAGGTAGCCATGACCAAGGAGAGCAACTACTCCTTATTTACAGTAAATGAATAATATATGATAAAAATGATAATAAGTAGCTTTTGCAACAATAATAGAAATACCTGACAAACATAAGCAATGTAACCTAATCATATGCACCCTCATATTAATCTGAAATTTTAAAAAATACCTAGAGGAGGGAAATTAATGAGTAATTAGGCCTTTCCAGACAGGAGAAAGATGATAATTGTTCATTTACATCAAACAGCTGCTCCATGCCAGGATCTGCTGTTATTCCTATAGCAGACCTATTTTTATTATTTATTATAGTATAATGTGATACACTAGTGCATCCATTAAAGTAAAATAGTTTTCTGTAATCCTAGCACTCTGAGAGGCTGAGACAGGAGGGTTGCTTGAGCTCAGGAGTTCGAGAGCAACCTGAGCAAATGAGACCCGTCTCTACTAATAGAAAAATTAGCCAGGTGTGGTAGGTCACTCCTGTAGTCCCCACTAGTCAGGAGCTCTCTTGAATCCAGGAGTTTGAGGTTGCTGTGAGCTGACACAGGCTGACACTATGGTACTCTATGGTACTCTGGGGCAACAGAGCAAGACTGTGTCTCAAAAATAATAATAATAATAATTCTTTTTCAATGTTTATAGTGGCTTTATTCCTGATTATGAAAAACTTGATACAACCCAAATGTCATTTAACAAATGAATGGATAAACAAACTAAAGTAAAATATTTAACTGGCCTTCTTTTATAATGAAAAAAATTTACACAATCCATAGAATTTTTTAAGGCTGTCACATTCACTTAAACTAACCAGGAGCCTTAAAGCTTAGTTAAGGGCATGTAGTTGAATTAAGTAGGTCTTTGGAGCAGATAGTTCTCCTGAACACATTGAATTATGATCCTGATTTTGAGTGCTTTATACAATTCCAGCCCTGGAAAAAACAGATAATTTCCATGATTACAAAGAGTAAGACACTTCTGAGATTTACATCAAACATCTGCTCCATGCCAAGATCTGCTGTTATTCCTATAGCAGACCTATTTTTATTATTTATTATAGTATAATGTGATACATCTAGTGCATCCATTAAAGTAAAATAGTTTTCTGTAATCCTAGCACTCTGAGAGGCTGAGACAGGAGGATTGCTTGAGCTCAGGAGTTCGAGAGCAACCTGAGCAAATGAGACCCGTCTCTACTAATAGAAAAATTAGCCAGGTGTGGTAAGGTCTGAGTCAGGGTGGCAGTATGTTATTTTCACCTAGTGTCTCAAGTTAGAATTTGAAATAAGGTCCCTAATTACTTGAAATATCAAATAATCACTAATACTAACAGTGGTGTAATAAGAAATATGTTCTTATTTAAAAAACCCTATACTGCTTGTTATTTTAAATGTTATATATGTGAGTTATGGGAAAATAAAATTCATTCTTAAGGGATATTCCCTTTTTTAAAATGCTGTTATTCATACTTTAGGATAAAGTATTTGCATCTGTTCTTATATTGACTAATGTTTCAGAGGATCTCAAAAAAACAGAAGACTCTATTTTAAAGGTAAAAGTACCTTTAGTAATTTGAAACACATAAATGAATTTTATAATGTTTTTGAAAACATTGTTTTGGGGCGGCACCTGTGGCTCAGCGAGTAGGGCGCCAGCCCCATATGCCGACGGTGGCGGGTTCAAACCCATCCTCGGCCGAACTGCAAAACAGAAAAATAGCTGGGCGTTGTGGTGGGCGCCTGTAGTCCCAGCTACTCAGGAGGCTGAGGCAAGAGAATCGCCTAAGCCCAGGAGTTGGAGGTTGTTGTGAGCTGTGTCACACCACGGCACTCTACCTAGGGGGATAAAGTGAGACTCTGTCTCTACAAAAAAAAAAAAAAAGAAAGAAAACATTGTTTTGATTCAGCAGAACCCAGACCATATAGTACTGTTGTTTACCTTTCTTTTTTTTTTTCAAGACAGAGTCTCAAGCTGTTGCCTTGGGTAGAGTGCCATGCCATCACAGCTCACAGGAACCTCAAACTCTTGGGCTTAAGCAATTCTTTTGCCTCAGCCTCCCAAGTAGCTGGAACTATAGGCAACCACCACAACACCTGGCTATTCTTCTTTTTTTTTTTTTTCTTTTGGTTGCACTTGTCATTGTTTTAGCAGGCATGGGCCGGGTTCGAACCCAACAGCTCCAGTGTATGGCGGCTGGTGCCCTACCCACTGAGCTATAGGCACCACCCTGTTTTCTTTTTTCTTTAATATTTTTAAAATTTTGCTTTTTAGGGTAGTATGGCTGTATAGTTTTTTTGGTTTTTTTAAATTATGAGAAGACCAGATTGTTCTGTGGTTATGAAAGTCAGGATGGATACTATTCTATTGGTTAGTTCAGTGGTAAAAGATCAAATGTTTTCTTGAATTTATTATAGTCTTTTATTGAACAAGACATAAATTAGAATTATTTATAAATAAAAATACCACTTTATATTACTTAATGTCATCAAGGATAGAATGGATATTTTAGTATAAATATTGCCATTTCATTTATTTGACAAATTTTTTTCAGAGACAGGTTCTTACCATATTGTCTAGGCTCATCTCAAACTCCTGGGTTCATATGCTCCTCCTGCCTATGCTTCCTGAGTTGCTGGGGCTACAAGCACACACCACTGCACCTGGCTTATTTTACATATATTAAGTACCATCTCTTCTAAGCCCGATTTTAGATATAAAGATAATTAGGGTATCTGGAGGCTCTTAGACTCTTAGTGGTCAGAGCGAGTAGAATGACTCAAACAGCCATATGGTAAGATAAGTGCCTTTTTTTTTTTTTTTGAGACAGAGTCTCACTATGTCACCCTCGGTAGAGTGCTGTAGTGTCACAGCTCACAGCAACCTCATACTGTTGGGCTTAAGCGATTCTCTTGCCTCAGCCTCCCAAGTAGCTGGGACTACAGGCGCCCACCACAATGCCTGGCTGTTTTTTTTGTTGTAGTTGTCTTTGTTGTTTTAGCAGGCCCAGGCCAAACTCGAACCAACCAACCCCAATGCAGTGGCCAGAATCCTAACCCCTGAGCTATGGGTGCCAAGCCTAGATAAGTGCTCTTATAGACATTTATACATGAGATACCCAGAATGAAGGCTATTCAGTTGAGCTTTTTTACCTCTTATATTGTTATCTCACTCCTCCTTTTTTTTTTTTTTTTAGAGACAGAGGCTTATCTTGTTGCCCTTGGTAGAGTGCCATGGCATCAGAGCTTATAGCAACCTCCAATTCCTGGGCTCAGGCGATTCTCTTGCCTCAGCCTCCCAAGTAGGTGGACCACAGGTGCCCACCATAACGCCCGGCTATTTTTTGTTGCAGTTTGGCCAGGGCCAGGTTTGAACCCGCCACCCTCGGTATATGGGGCCAGCGCCCTCCTCAGCCATAGGCACAGCCCATTCCTCCCATTTTTTATTATATTAAAAATGAAAGTAAGAAAGTACATTTTCTCCATTAATCCTCAATATTGTCTTCTCACCCAAACCCAAAGTAGGAGTCAAGGTATTTGGGGTGGGGGAGTTTGGTGGGTAGGGTTGTTGCCCCAGGCTAGAGTGTCCTGGCATCAGCCTAGCTCACAGCAACCTCAAACTCTTGAGTTCAAGAGTTTCTACCTCAGCCTCCCGAGTAGCTGGGACTGTGAGCACTCACTGTAACACCTAGCTAATTTTTCTATTTTTAGTAGAAATAGGGTCTCACCGTTGCTCAGGCTGGGAAGACAAGGTTTTAGACTCTCAAGAAACCCCCTTACCACTTTGGATATCACAAACCAAGTTTTTGCTTTTCAGATATTCCAAAAGTTCAAAATAAATTGCTGGCCTCAGAATTTTAATAAGTCTTAGACATTTAGTGAACTGGTTGCACTGACTTATTGAAGATCTTGAGGCCAATTACAGTGGCTCACACCTGTAATACTACTACTCTGGGAGCCCAAGGCAGAAGGATTGCTTGACTTCAGGAGTTCGAACCTGAGCAAGAGTAAGACCCCATCTCTACTAAAAATAGAAAAATTAGCTGGGTGTTATGGTGAGCACCTGTAGTCCCAGCTACTTGGGAACCTGAGACAGGAGAACCTCTCTTTTTTTTTTTTTTTTTGAGACAGAGCCTCAAGCTGTCATCCTGGATAGAGTGCTGTGGCGTCACAGCTCACAGCAACCTCCAATTCCTGGGCTCAAACGAGTCTCCTGCCTCCGCCTCCCAAGTAGCTGGGACTACAGGCACCTGCCACAACGCCCAGCCATTTTTTGGTTGCTGCCTTCTTTGTTGTTTGGCGGGCCCGGTCTGGATTCGAACCTGCCAGGTCAGGTGTACGTGGCTGGCGCCTTAGCCGCTTGAGCCACAGGCGCCAAGCCAGGAGAATCTCTTGAACCCAAGAGTTGGAGGAGGTTGCTGTGAGCTAGCTAGGCTGACACCATGGCAGTCTATTCCAGGCAACACTAAGACTCTGTCTCAAAAAAAAAAAACAACAAAAATCTTAAATAGATCTAATTCTAGCTTTTTTTAACTTAATAGATCTAATTCTAGCTTTCTTAACTTTTTCCATGTTAAGACAGATATAGCTTACTTCTTCTAGGGAAGACTGAACATAAAAACCAGAGCCTTTTAAGAAAGAACATTCATTCTTTTCTTTGCCCCTTGAACTTGAAAATTACAAGTTGTTTGTCCATATGAGTTATCCTATAGCCCTAAAAAAGACTAAACATTTTCTGTCCTCCTTGATTAGCTTTATGTAATTAGGTTATTAGTAGTCATGCCTGTAATCCCAGCACTTTGGGAGGCCAAGGTGGTAGGATTGCTTGAGGCCATGAGTTTCAGACCAGCCTGGGCAATGTGGTGAGACCCCATGTCTTAAAAAAGAAAAAATTAATGCAGTGTGGTAGTGCACAACTGTAGTCATAGCTATTCAGGAAGTTGAGCTAGAAGGATTGCTTGAGCCCAAGAGTTAGAGGTTGTAGTGAGCTATGATTTCATCACTATGCTCCAGTCTGGGCAGCAAAGCAAGATGCTGTTCAAAAATAAATAAGCTTTCTCAGTGTTGACACTTTAATATATAATTTTTAAAAATACATTATGTCTGGCTTGGCGCCTGTAGCTCAGTGGCTAGGGCCCTGGCCACATATGCTGGGGCTGGTGGGTTCAAACCCAGCCCGGGCCTGCCAAACAAAAATGACAACTACAACCAAAAATAGCCGGGCTTTGTGGTGGGTGCCTGTAGTCCCAGCTACTTGGGAGGCTGAGGCAAGAGAATCACTTAAGCCCAAGAGCTGGAGTTTGCTATGAGCTATGATGCCACGGTACTCTACTGAGGGCAACATAGTTAGATGTCTATGTCATAGTGAGATGTCTATGTCTCAAAAAAAATACATTATGTCCATCATGTAAAATGTACTGATACTTTGATAATAACAGTGTTGTCCTATTATTAAAAATTAAAGCCTATTTATATACATATATCAGACAGAATACCTTAGAGAAAGAAAATCCTTGGACTGAGATGGAAAAAATCAGAGTTTGTGTCCGAAAACGTCCTCTGGGCATGAGAGAATTACGTCGTGGAGAAGTTAATATTATTACTGTAGAAAATGAAGAAACTCTACTTGTGCATGAGAAGAAAGAAGCAGTTGACCTCACCCAATATATCCTTCAGGTATGATATTTTCCTTTTGTGTCTATAACTAACATTTTGTATGTCCATTTTTTGCTTTTTTGTTTGAGTAATAGCATACACTCAAATCCAGTTTCTGATTTGGGTGTTGACATTCATTCCTGATGATACCCTGAATCTTAACTTTTAAAAAATAAGGCAAAGGCTCAGCACCTGTAGCTCAAGTGGCTAAAGTGCCAGCCACATACACCAAAGCTGGTAGGTTTGAATCCAGTCTGAGTCTGCCAATCAACAATGACAGCTACAACCAAAAAATGGCCGGGCCTTGTGGCAGTCACCTGTAGTCCCAGCTACTTACTTGGGAGGCTGAGGCAAGAGAATCACTTGAGCCCAGGAGTTGAAGGTTGCTGTGAGCTGTGATGCCATAGCACTCTACCCAGAGCAACAGCTTGAGGCTCTGTCTCAAAAAAAAAAATGGTGCAGTGGAGGATATAAAAACATAATTCTTTTATTCTTTTTTTTTTTTTTCTGACAAGATTTCACTCTGTCACCTGGGCAGAGTGCCATGGCATCCTCATAGCTCACAGCAACCTCAAACTCCTGGGCTCAAGAGATCCTCTTTACTCAGCCTCTCAAGTAGCTGGGACTATAGGTGTGTGCCACTATGCCCAGCTAGTTTTTCTATTTTTAGTAGAGGTAAGGTCTTGCTCTTGCTCAGGCTGTTCTTGAACCCCTGAGTTCAGGTAATCTACTTGCCTCAACCTTCCAGAGTGCTAGGATTACAGGCATGAGCCACTGCACCCAGCCAAATCTTCTACTTTTATGCAATGGAGCTGCATCATTCATTCACTTAACATGATTTATGTGAATTTAATTGTGCATATTCAGCCAAAAGGGGGGAAGGAAGGAATAAAAAGAATTTAAATAAAATGGCTCAGCTCAGGAGTTATGGTGCCAGCCACATACACTGGGGCTAAAAGGTTTGAGCCCAGCCTGGGCCTGCTAAAACAACGACAGCTACAATAAAAAAAAAAAAATATAGCCAGGCATGATGGGCGCCTGTAGTCCTAGCTACTTGGGAGGCTGAGGCAAGAGAATTGCATGAGCCCAAGAGTTTAAGGTTGCTGTGAACTGTGACGTCAAAGCACTCTACCATAATGAGACTCTGTCTCAAAAAAAAAAAAAAGAGAGAAGAATTTAAGTAGTAAAGTGGTTGCTCGGCACCTGTAGCTCAGCAGCTAGGGCACCAGCCACATACACTGGTGCTGGTGGGTTCGAATCCAGTCTGGGCCTGCCAAACAATGGTGACAACTACAACCAAAAAATAGCTGGGTGTTGTGGTTTACTTGGGAGGCTGAGGCAAGAGAATCGCTTAATGGGTGGCACCTGTGACTCAGTGATTAGGGCGTGGACCCCATATACCGAGGATGGCCAGTTCGAACCCAGCCCCGGCCAAACTGCAACAAAAAATAGCCAGGCGTTGTGGCGGGCACCTGTAGTCCCAGCTACTCTGGAGTCAGAGGCAAGAGAATTGCCTAAGCCCAACAGCTGGAGGTTGCTTTGATCTGTGACGCCACAGCACTCTACCAAGGGCGACAAAGTAAGAATCTGTCTCTAAAAAAAAAAAAGTAAGAGAGAGAGAGAATCGCTTAAGCCCAAGGGTGGGAGGTTGCTGTGAGCTGTGATGCCATAGCACTCTACCCAGGGCGACAGCTTGAGACTCTGTCTCAAAAATAAATGAATAAATAAATAATAATAATAAAGTGGTTGCGAATAGGACCAGTGACTGAACATATGCCCCAGAGTAACTATGAGATGGTCACACAGTTGTTTGCTATTCTTGCTTGATTCTCACAGTGTGAACTTGTCACTCTGCTGAATTTAATGATGCACAGTGTCTCTTTGAGCAACAAGGCCCCAGATTGCCAGCCAACTGCTTATTTTGATTCTCAACAGTTGAGTTAGATTTAAATGGTGGAAATTAGGCTAAGCAGGCCACTTTGCACAGGGTAGATTGCAGTGGGTAAATATAATGCAGGGATGTCATTTCTAACATACAAGTGTTCACATAAACACTAGTGGCTCAGGCATGTGAAGAATGTTCACTCTCTATAAGAATGATGATGAAGAATTCAAGGAAAAAGTGTTTGCTATTGTAAGGAACTTATTCCAAACAGACAGGTACCCTTGCAATAACTCTTCTTTAGTCTTATAAGGAAGCAGCAAACTTCGCAAATGGGAGAGAGTCAATTTAGGTACTACTAAAATTATAAAACAATTGTGAATAATCTAAAACAGGATAATCTATCAGATGTTAAGACTTTCAAATTCAGAATTTCTCTATTCTGAATCTGCCTCCTGAAACATTCACACATGTATCATATCCTCTATTTCTCTTTCTCTCCTCAAAATCCAGTGATTTGTTATAGAGAAAAAAGTGGTGTATGTATGCATACTTGTATGCTAGCAATTCACTTTAGTCTGAGATCTTAATTTACTGGAGTAAATCCTTTAAGCAATTCACTTTAAGCTGAGATCTTAATTTACTGGAGTAAATCCTTCAAGCTGAAGTCAAATTGTTAACACCTTACCCCTCTTTCAAACTTGCATTATTCTTTTTCTTTGCTTACCATGACATTCCAAGCCATCCACTGAGTCTTTCTATCGGTACTAAATTACTAGGCCACTGTACAACCAACCCAATCACTTTAACTGCTTTATCGATTGGTGATCAATGCAGTCTATTAGGTCTCAGGGGGAGGTATTTATTTTAAGGATGATCTAAATGACCAATTAGTTGTAATGCTATCCAGTTCCATGGCTACTTATAGCCATAGTAATAGCCCTATCCAATCACCATCTACCTAAGACTTCCTTAATGATGGCTTCTGTCACAGTAATTCCCTCAAGAAAGTAACATCTTATGTATTTTTCCATTATCCCAAAACACAATAACCTTACTTTTTTGTCATTACTGTTGGTCAATACTTATTGAATACCCATAGTTTCCATGCCACTTTCTCTGCTATTTGAACTTTGGACCCTTGCTCTCATAGGTCAGAGTCCTTACCTGTCAATGCTACAATCTAAAATTATTGGGAAGACTTCTCCCCTCCTTTTTCTTTCCTAAAAGAGAAACAAGAAAAGGGAGGTTCATAGCAAATCGGGTGCTAAGTCAATATTGATCCTAGATTCTTTGTAAATGGATTGAGAAATTAAAACAATAGGTTCATATGTCTGCTTATTAGTTATTCTCTTATCAAATCTTGTCTTTGTCTTTTGGGGGTTTTTTTGAGATAGAATCTCACTGAGTTGCCCTAGGTAGAGTGCCATGGCATCATAGCTCATAACAACCTCAAACTCTTGAGCTCAAAGTGATTCTCTTGCCTCAGCCTCTCTGGTAGCTGGGACTACAGGTGCCCACCACAATGCCTGGCTGGTTTTTCTTTTTTAAAAGAGTCAGAGTCTTGCTCTTGCTCAGGCTGGTTTCCAATTCCTGAGCTCAGGCAGTCCATCCACCTCACCTCCCAGAGTGCTAGGATTATAGGCATGAGCCACCGCACATGTCCCCTTTTCAAACTTTGTTACCTAAAAAAAGGGGAGGGCAATCTTGTCACCTGCTGAATATGATCATATACAATAGAGCCTCCATAGTTGACCACCTCCTTAAGTTGATCAATTTTCATAGACTGGATATTCACCACATGTTCCTATCAGTGCAGTAGGTCTAGTTCCTTATGCTGGCCACCTTCATATGTTGACCAGTTTGTTATCGTCACTTGGGTGGTCAACTTCAGAGAGGTTCTACTGTATCTGTAGTATGCTATTCTACTTAAGCATTAAATTTTATGATAACAAAATGAGTGAAAAAACAATGAAACAAAACTTTTTATTTCATTACAGTTTCTTAAATAAAGATAAAATATACACATAGATAAAGAAATTGTACAGAAATACATCAAAAAATTAACCGTGTCTATCTCTGGGTAGCAAGATTTATAGATAATTTGATTTTCTTCTCTATTTCCTATTTCTCTATTCCCAATATTTTGTTCTCTGTTGTAATTTTTTTTTTTTTTTTTTTTGAGACAGAGCCTCAAGCTGTCACACTGGATGGAGTGCCATGGCATCACAGCTCACAGCAACCTCCAATTCCTGGGCTCAAGCGAGTCTCTTGCCTCCGCCTCCCAAGTAGCTGGGACTACAGGCGCCTGCCACAATACTCGGCCATTTTTTGGTTGCAACCGTCATTGTTGTTTGGTGGGCCGGGGCTGGATTTGAACCCGCCAGCTCAGGTGTATGTGGCTGGTGCCTTAGCCTGTTGAGCCATAGGCGCCGAGCCCTCTGTTGTAATTTTTAAAAATATTTCATATTTTTATGGGAGGCACCTGTGACTCAGTGGGTAGTGTGCCAGCCCCATATACCGAGGGTGGCAGGTTCAGATCCAGCCCCCAGCCAAACTGCAACCAAAAAATAGCCGGGCGTTATGGTGGGTGCCTATAGTCCCAGCTACTCGGGAGACTGAGGCAAGAGAATCGCCTAAGCCCAGGAGTTGGAGGTTTCTGTGAGCAGTGTGATGCCATGACACTCTACCGAAGGTGATACAGTGAGACTCTGTCTCTACAAAAAAAAAAAAAAGTTCATATTTTTAAAATTTTCTACAATCTTTAAAATTTTTCTACAATCAGCTGTTACTTTCACATAAAAAGGTAAAAACTTTTGTTTCTTTTTTGTTTGTTTTGTTTTAAAAAGGTAAAAACTTTTGAATAGGATAGATTCACCTATATCAAAATCAAAACCTACAGAGGAGTATAGAGTAAAAAATATCCCTCTAATCCCATTTTCTCCTTGAAAGCAACTGATATTACCTAGTCTAAGCCTGTTTTTCTAAGGATAATCTATAAATACATATTATTTTTATAATCTGAAGAAAACTTATTTAAAAAATAAGCTATGGAATTCTGATCATATCACAACTAATAAGAGGTTCAAAGTAAGTATTACTCCAACCTCATTGATATGATAGCATGTGGTCAAATGAAAGTATGCAATGAAAGGACTTTATGCATTATATATGTTAACTATAACATAACCTTTCATATTTACACATCTTTCGTGAAAGATATTTACAAAAGATCTAATTCTTTTAATCAATAAATGCTTTCTCAAGAGCTAAAGTTATTCATGAGCTTTTATGGAAGAAGATGAAGATTATTATATGCTCAGTGAAATAAAAGATAACTAAAAAAATTTATTCATGTGAGCTGGGTGCAGTGGCTCACACCTATAATCCTAGCACTCGGGAAGCCAAGGTGGGTAGATTGCCTGAGCTCACAGGTTCAAGACAAGCCTAAGCCAGGGTGAAACCCCATCTCTAAAAAAAAAATAAGAATAGCCAAGCGTTGTGGCAGGTGCCTGTAGTCCCAGCTACTTGGGAGGCTGAGGCAAGAGAATCGCTTCAGCCCAAGAGTTTGAGGTTGCTGTGAGCTGTGACATAACAGCACTCTACCAAGGGTGACCAAGTGAGACTCTGTCTCAAAAAAAAAAAATATATATATATATAACATTTACTTCTGATTTTTTTCTTATTTTCTTGAGAAATACCATGTATATCCACATTTATAGGTATCTATAGACATGGGGAGGAGTTTGCTTTTAATCTCAACTTATAAAAACTTACGGTGATGTCTCAGTGCCTGTAACTCAGTGAGTAGGGCACTGGCCACATACACCGAGGCTGGTGGGTTTGAGCCCGGCCTGGGCCTGCTAAACAATGACAACTGCAACCAAAAATAGCTGGGCATTGTGACGGATGCCTGTAGTCCCAGCTACTTGGGAGGCTGAGGCAAGAGAATAGCTTAAGCCCAAGAGTTGGAGGTTGCTGTCAGCTGTGACACCAGCTGTGACATAGTGAGACTGTCTCAAAAAAAAAAAAAAAAAAACTTAAGGTGATAATTGAGGAACAAATTAATTTGTCTTTTTGCTTCGAGACCAAGCGTAAGTTAGATGTAAATATTCATTAAAACCAGATTTTACAAATATACTTAACTCTTTTTTCTTTTTTTTTGGAGATAAGAGTCTCACTGTGTCGCCCTCAGTAGAGTACCTTGGCATCACATCTTAGCAACCTCCAACTCTTGGGCTTAAGCTAGTCTCTTGCCTCAGCCTCCCAAGTAACTGGGACTACGGGCACCCACCACAATGCCTGCAGTTGTTGTTATTGTTTTGCTGGCCCGGTCCGGGTTCAAACTCGCCAGCCTCAGTGCATGTGGCCAGCGCCATAACCACAGTGCTATGGTGCCGACCCCTAACACATTATTTTAACATTCTATCTCTTGTTTCTACTTACCAAGGTCCTATATTCTTAATTTAAGTTAATTCCTTATACTTTTCTGCTTTTTAAATCTTTATTTATGCTTCCTCTGTGCCCAGAATCTCTTCCCTCTATCTTCATCTCAAATTCTTCTTCTTCCCCCATGGTCTGTTCTCAATATAGTCTTTTTCATAATTAGAGAGAATGTTTTTCCTTTGAAGTCCACATGTACTTTATCTTCTAAGGTTCTTCTACTTACAGTCATTTTTGTATACTTGTGTAGATTAACATCTTTAGAGGGTAGGGTAGTGTTTGTCTTCGAGTCCCTTCAAGTGCTTAATGCAATATGCATGCTATCAGCTGAATAAATGTTTATGAAATAAAAAGTTAAGCCATACTATGTACAAGCTGGGCACAGAGGCACATGCCGATAGTCCTAACTACTCTGGAAGCTGAGGCAGAATATCACTAGGGGTCTGAGGCTGCAGTGCACTATGATCACACCTCTGAATAGCCACTGCACTCCTGCCCGAGCAATATAGCAATATACCAATGTATTAAAAACGAAAAGTTTAGGGTGGCATCTGTGGCTCAGTGGGTTGGGCACTGGCCCATATACTGAGGGTGGTAGGTTCAAACCTGGCCCCAGCCAAACTGCAACAAAAAAATAGCCGAGCATTGTGGCAGGTGCTTGTAGTCCCTGCTACTCGGGAGGCTGAGGCAAGAGAATCGCCTAAGCCCAGGAATTGGAGGTTGCTGTGAGCTATGATGCTACAGCACTCTACTGAAGGCAATAAAGTAAGACTCTGTCTCTAAAAAAAAAAAATTAAAAAGAAAACAAAAAACTAAATGTTTAGGTATGTAACCTATGAAATTGAGATCTTCCCCCTAGAGCTTCTTTAAAATGTCAAAGATGCTGGCTATAACTGGGATATGCGGATACGCACCCCCCCATACAATTCAGTTACTATACTAGACCTGAGGAGGACTGGTTTACTCTTATTACTCATTGATGTATTTCCCTTAAAGGAGAACAAAAATTGTGTGCCTTAGTTTTTACATGGTAAGAACAAGTCCACAGAGATCTCAAGTTAAATAAAGCCCTGTCATTTAATAAAGTTTGATTGCTTATTTATTTCTAAGTTTGTCATGGTTAGTAACTGTTATTTAAAAATGTAGGCTCGGCACCTGTAGCACAGTGGTTATGGCACCAGCCACATACACTGAGGCTGGTGGGTTCGACCCCAGACTGGTCCAGATAAACAACAATGACAACTGCCACAAAAGAAAAATAGCCAGGCATTGTGGTGGGCGCCTGTAGTATCAGCTACTCAGGAGCTGAGGCAAGAGAATTGCTTAAGCCCAAGAGTTAGAGGTTGCTGTGAGCTGTGATGCCACGGCACTCTACTTAGGGCAACATAATGAGACTCTGTCTGAAAAAAAAAAAAATGTAGTTAGACCTTTATCCTGTGTTAGCTAGGATAGTAGTGAAAAAAATCCAGAACGTGCCTCTTTATAAAAAAAATCAAATTTATTTTTCAGCATGTTTTTTATTTTGATGAAGTCTTTGGTGAGGCATGTACCAATTGGGATGTATACATGAAGACTACTCACCCACTCATTCAGCATATTTTCAATGGGTAAGAAAATAATTATTTGCTTCTCTTGTTTTTTATTTCCTACTTTCTGTAAATCTTTTTTTTTTTTTTTTTTTTTTTTGAGACAGAGTCTCAAGCTGTCGCCCTGGGTAGAGTGCTATGGCATCACAGCTCACAGCAACCTCCAACTCTTAGGCTTAAGCAATTCTCTTGCCTCAGCCTCCCAAGTAGCTGAGACTACAGGCGCCTGCCACAACTCCTGGCTATTTTTTGTTGCATTGTCATTGTTGTTTAACTGGCCCAGACCAGGTTCGAACCCGCCAGCCTTGGTGTATGTGGCTGGTGCCGTAACCACTGTGCTATAGGTGGCCAGTCTGTAAATCATATTTTTTAATAAATATCACTTATTCTTTTCATCCCATTTTTTTGAATTAAATGAGTTTGTACTTTGATCTCATGAATTTAGGTTAAACTTCTGAAAACATGCAGTGCCTCTGTATGATTTATGAAGCATTCATACAAAATTTCTCTTTACACTGATTATATTGTTTCTTGGTGTTTGATAGAAAAAGAATATAAGCTGTCAACAATTAGTTGCATCACATTCCTCAAAATAAAATAGTTTTAAGTGGTTGGAATTAGTCTGAACTTTGATAATAGGAATTATATATTCTAACTATAGTTTAGTTAATTTTTTGTTGGACTAGGGTAGATAAGTATCATTTATCAACTTTTCACGGATGTATTTTTATTTGAAATTATTAGTCACACTTAATAAATATTGAATGATACGTCTGGTAAAGGACTAATAACCAGAATCTACAAAGAACTCAGGCAAATCAGCAAGAAACAACTAAACAACCACATTAAAAAGTGGGCAAAAGGGCTAGATGCCTGTAGCACAGTGGTTACGGCTCCTGCTACATACACCAAAGGTGGCCGGTTCGAGCCCAGCCTGGGCCAGCTAAACAACGATTACTGCAACAAAAAACAGCCAGGCGTTGTGGTGGGTGCCTGTAGTCCCAGCTACTTGGGAGGCTGAGGCAAGAGAATCACTTAAGTCCAGGAGTTTGAGGTTGCTATGAGCTGTAATGCCACAGCACTCTACCCAGGGTGACAGCTTGAGACTCTGTCTCAAAAAAAAAAGACAGGGTCTTGCCCTGTTACCCAGGTTGGAATATAGTGGCACCATCATGTAATCATAGCTTACTACAGCCTCAAACTCCTGGGCTCAAGTGATCCTTCTGTCTCAGTTTCCTAAGTCACTAGGGTTACAGGCATGCAGTTCCATGCCCAGTAATTTTTCTTATTTGTTTTAGTTAGAGACAGGGTCTTATTATGTTACCTAGGCTGGTCTGTAACTCCTGGCTTCAAGTGATCCTCCTGCCTCTTTCCCAGTCACTGAGATTTCAGGCATGAGCCACTGTGCCCAGCTGAATCTTCTATTGTGTGTTCAAATTTTTCTCCTATGATTCTTTTTCTACTGGTGCCTCTGTCAGTGTATTTATAGTACCACAATGCTGGGAGCCAGGATTTAAAAGGCAAGGAGTAAGGGGTCTCTGCTCTAAATAGCTTAAGTCTGATTAGCTGCTATCTCTTGATTCTCACACTTCCATGGTTCCTTTGCTTTTGTCATTTTACTTTTTCTTGGTTTACTATCTAGCTTCAAGTCCCTTTCTGTGTATTCATCTCTCTGCCTATCTCCTGCCTCTATTTTGTCTGAAAATAGAGTTGGGTTTGATGTTGACTACTCATAATCCTCTATGGAGCAATTTTTATGAATACTGAAAAATGTTTCTTTTTATGTAAAATGGAGATACATAATACTCTGTAGGTAATAGTAAATTGACTGGATAATGTATAATTTATCTCTTTTCTATTGTAAACTGAGCTTAAGAAGGCAATAATGAAAGGAATGATAAAATATAAAACATTCAAAAAAATTCATGTCTGTGTATAAACTTTTTCTCTTGATAACTTTTATCATTAACCCACATGATTCCTGTTCAAGAGTCTGCTTCAGTTACTTGCTACCTAACATTATTCCCTACTTAGCAGTATGTAGTTGGATCCCACAATACTCCAGGAATCTTGGCCTTCCACTCCTAAAACATACTATAATTGGCAGGCTGGCCTCCCAACTCCCTTCTCCACCTCTAATTCTATAGTTCTTCACATTCATATAAGGTGGGTGCACACATATGTATCCACATGCCAAAATAGTGATTCTCATTTAGAATCATAGGATATCAGGACTGGAAGGGATCTTAGAATCCAAGTAACATAAATTTACTGATGAAAGTAAAAACTGAGGCCCATAGAAAAGTGAAATCACTTGGCTAAGGACATGTAGTTAATTAATGTCATGGCAGAGACCAGAATCCAAGCTTTTTCCATCAAAATCTGTTGTGCCTGCCATCACCTCTGCTGCTGTGGCCTCTGCTCACACTATTCCCACGCCACAGTGGAGGTTCTCTGCCTTTCAGTTTCTGCATTCAAGGCCCAGCCCAGTTCTCTACTCTTATGAGCCCTTCATCAGATATTTTGCTTACACTGATTTCGCCCTGTCTGAACTTCCTTAGTTAACTATCATCCTGTTTATCATATAATCTTCTATTATTTATTTCATTTTCATTTTATTATTTCTTTCACCAAATTTACCACTCCAGATTAAAACTAAATCATCTCGGCTCAGTGCCTGTGGCTCAACGGGCTAAGGCGCCAGCCACGTACACCTGAGCTGGCGGGTTCGAATCCAGCCCGGGCCTGCCAAACAACAATGACGGCTGTAACCAAAAAATGGCCGGGCGTTGTGGCGGGCTACAACGATAGTCCCAGCTACTTGGGAGGCGGAGGCAGGAGACTTGCTTGAGCCCGGGAATTGGAGGTTGCTGTGAGCTGTGATGCCACAGCACTCTATC